>JAKMXF010000210.1:431845-722285 GCA_024704765.1 Oopsacas minuta | reverse complement strand
TCCTTCACTGCTATCCAGATTCTTCTACAATCACATCAAAATCCTTCACTGCTATCCACAAAGTCTACTCAAATACACTGTTTCCCCCCCTTGAGCAAACCGAGGCTAGATAATCATGGCAAAGCCCATAGTCTAACATCTTAACATCTTCTTAGCCAGTTCTATATACTCTCATCCACCCACAGCTTTATACAGATCCAAAAATAGTACAATCAAATCAAAATCCTTCACTGCTATCCACAAAGTCTACTTAGATAATCATGCCAAAGTCCCTTTAAGTTATAGCTAGTCCAGGCAAAACTCCACTTGCCCTGAAGGTAGTTCACTTCCTTAGATAACTAGTCTCTACTTTCAAACACACTCTCCTGGTCCCGCCGTTCAAGTAATAACTAGTCCAGGCAAAACTCCACTTGCCCTGAAGGTAGTTCACTTCCTTAGATACCTAGATACACAGATCCCCACCATTTCACTCACTTCTCAGCTAGAATATTCTGTTCATTTAGATACCTTTGTTATTTAGAGGAATGTACCCTTGAGCTCTTTATAAATTATCCTTACAGAATGCTAACATAATATTGTAATTACTGTTACCGACTTAATGAGAGGATTAGATAAATATTCAATTACCACATATAATCACCTACTATTGTTATTCACTGAAATAAGATCTCTCACTAGATTCAGTGCCTCAGTTCATTTAATCTTTTTCCTTTTTCGAGTTGCTTTGGGTCTATCTTATTAATTTCGTCTTCTCGATCAATATGAACATACTTTTCTGGTTCCGGTGGAAGAGAGTTATTTTCTGAAACGATATCTAATATGGGAGAATTTTCTCTCATATCCAATTTTCGTGGTCCATCAGTAGGAAATGCTTCAACGTTTCCTTTCATATATGGAGCAGCCTCTAGTAGGTAAATTTCTGTTTGCAGCTCATCTGGTGAGTTAGGTACAATTTTTGGAGATTGATAAGACTCTACTTCCTCGAGTACGGAAACAGTGTCTTGTTCATTCAATATGTGTTCGGAGATTGGCTGAGAAGGATTTCGAATAATTTCTTCAGTTTTAGGAATAGTTTCATCACGTTTCTCGGTAAATATGCCTACATATTCGTGTTCAGCTCCCTTTCTTTTCTTTTTGCCAAAATTGTAAGGCAAGTAATTGTCCTCAGAAGCTAATGGTAATTTCTTATAGTTTTGTTGCTGAGCATAATCTGGCGGTACAGTCTGAAATATAGGTTCTTCTTCTTCCACCTCCCAAACTGGTCTGACAAGTTCAAAGGGAATAAATGGAACTTTGGGTGCACTATTCTTGCTACATTCTTCCCTGATTAAAAGAAATGGAATAGGTAAATTTGGTGTACATAATGTTATTGGACTTTTTTTAGGTGTAGGTTTCGCAAAAACTGTATCATATTGATCTCTAGACAGATCCAAGTCTTTTACTTGTTGCAAGAATATTCTGATGCATTTGAGTCTACGCTCAGCACGTCGTTGTATAACTACTCGTTTAGCAGCAAGGGAAAATCGGCATAACAATTCTCTCTTCTCTCTCCAGTTTAGTCTCTGATCCTGACCGCTGTAAGGAATCATTTTGTGATGATCAGAACGTAATTTCTCATTATTTCTCTCTAACTTCACATTTCCTATTTGTGTTTGGTTCGATGTACTAAACTTAGGTGAGGTATTCAATTCTCTTTGATTAGTCAGCTGTGATAGCTCAGGTTGAGTAAGCGCAAGATAACCAATATTCGTTGAACATTTTAGTTGATTCATTTTCTCATCTTCCCTACCTTGGAGTACAGCCAGCAGGAAATCTCTTTCTTTATCTCGTAATGATGGAGGAGAAGTTCCTTTGGATTCACTTATTCTTTTAGATATAAGAGCTTTTTGTCTCCTGCTATGTGAGATAAATTTATGCTTTGTCACTTTCTTTTGTAAGCCCATATATGGTAACTTTCTCTCAGAAATAACCTTATCAGTTAGATTAATTGTATTGGGCAGACAGGAGCCAGTACAAGAGCAGGCTTTGATTTTAGGGTTAATCTCTGGTAGAGTTAACTCAAGGTTTGAAATAGAAGTACGCAATTTTTGGGGATTAAAAGTAACAGTAATCTCAATACTTCCCTTTGCAGTTAGTTCCCCACTAGAAGGCTGAACTGAAAACACTTCTGATGGTGGATTGAAAATCATTTCGAACTTAAAAGGAATAAATATATCTGAAGTTAATGTAAACTGTAATGAAGTACTTGTGTGAATGGGAGTGTTTGCAAAATGTAGAGTATTGGGAAAGCCAGATAATTCAGGACTCGGGAAGGCTGTTATAGGGATAGATAAGTTCTCTTCATTAGGACAATTAATATGTAAGGTCTGTAAGCATTGTAAATAATCTTTTGGGGTAAATTTGACCTGAATTGTTTGGTTCATTCCCGGAAGGAGGTTCTGTTTCTTTTCATACTTAAGGGAGAATGGCCCTGTCTCCAAGGGTAGGATGTGAAATCTCTGTTCTCTGCCAGATGTGTTAATAATATGTAAAAGATGAGTGATCGGCTGGCCTAGCTTATAGTTACGAAACAGAACCTCATTTGGTTCAACTGAAATAACTGAGTTTCTAGCCACAGCCATTGAAAATTCCTGATTAAAGAGTGATTTTGATTCAGTATCCATTATCTACTTAACAAAAGCAATGACATGATAATAATATGTTTTGTTATGTGGTGATTACCAAACAAGTAAAAATAACGATTCAAATATTCAAGTTTATTAATTAGAGTGTATGAATGTACAAGTATATGTGAGGATATATGGAAATGATACATAAAGTAGGAATATATACATATGAAATATCAAAATATACATATAATATATATTGTGCGTATAAATATAAATATACATATATAGTATTATTAGAGCGCGGATGCATATTTGTGCAAATCTACAAAATGAAATACAAAATATATATATTAGGGTATTCGATGTACCTATAGTTAAGTAAAAATTATCTTCGGTTGAGTTGCGGGGCAATATTTGATTGTGTGAGCGTCATCACCAGTAGCTCCACAAGTAGGACAAATATAAGCACGTAGGTAAGGACAACAGACTGTGCCATCATCTCTCTTAAGAATATGAGAACTTTGAATATATTCAGATTGCCCACTCTTGCGACAGAAGACACAAAACTTCACTTTTCTATAACGATCTTTATTTTGAGCAGCTCTACACCTCTGTACACGCAACTTAAAGCGAAGCTCTGAATTCAATAGACAAGGAGATTTGTTAGCTGCTGGAGTACTCCCTACTATACCATCTGAGGGTTGAGAGGAGGTATCAATGACAGTAGTAGACACATTCAAAGGGGAAAAAGGAGCAGCGAATGGATTAAGTTTAGAATCCAGTATATTGTTCGGGGAATCTGATCCAGAACTTGTATCTGTAAAGGATGGAGAAGGTGGAAATTTCATTCTCTGGATAACTGTTGCGAGGCCAAAATAGTCACAAAATGGAGAGTAAGATTTTTGAGTAAACAGAAGTGAATGGGTTACCATTGTTTAGGAAGATTTGAATGAAAATTATCTAAGAATTCTGTGAATTTATAGCAAGAAGCGAACAATCTCCATTACTAGTTGAATATATCACAATTCATTCATTCATATCCTTCCTTCATCCTACACAATCAAAGGTGACTCATTCATTCTTCTCACCAAAAATCTCTAGCCAATTAATAAATAGTCTAATAAGTGAGAGAAAAAGCGTACATGAGATTAGGTAGCAAAAAATGTATGTGACAACTATCGACAAGAAAATACAAGATTATCAAAAAACAGAAACAAAGTAAGAATGGAACGGAGTCCAAGTGTTTGTAATATGAATATATATGTATTAGAATTAAAGTATCCTTCAAATAATCAGATCTAGTTACAATATAATGTTATATGTAAACAAACCAAAACTATCCACTAAAAGGCTGCATACTGACTTTGATCTTATCTCCATTTTGCAAAAGGCCAAATGTTGGATAGAATCCCCCTTTTGGAATCTTTGTGGAGATTTGTTTATATTTATGTCCATTCTTACTAAAGAATATCTCAACACTTGAGCCACCACCCCAAATGTCTTCATCACCGCTTTCTTCTCCAGAATCTGAATCCTCAGATGCAGATTTATCTTCAGCGGTAATCTTGGACAATCCGCCATCAAATGTGTGTTGTGCATCTGACTCATCTGTTTTAAAGCAGGCCCAGATTGACATGACGTCACCTGGTTTACAACACTCACCATAAGCAGCACCATAACCAGACTCATGAAACATTTTGCCATCATCTGCATGGTAAGCTATTGAACTAGACACCCAACCAGGGAAACTCAAGAAATCATACTTCCCAATGGCCAACCCAATAGCAACAGAACCATTCATTTGTAAAATCTCAATCTGAAAACAATTGAATACTCTAGAAATTGGAATATGCCATTGGGCTAGACTGATATCTTCCTGATCACTGTTACCTCCCATATGTGTCAGCACGGTCCCATTCTCTTCAATAAATACGTTAGTGTTTACTTTTCTCCAACAATAATACAAAGAAGGCACCAATACTAATTCTCCCATATCTACATCACCTTCCGTTTCATTGGTTAACCCTCTATCATTTGGCAGAAGATTGAGTCGTGCCTTCTCACCTTGGCTGTGCATCCCTATCATGGGGTATAATCCACCATTTGGAATACGTATATCAGAAATAGTATCAATAAGTTCCCCATTCTTTGTAAAATAAACAGAGCAACAACTGGATATGCCAGCATCGAAGTCTATACCACAACCAATAATATCTCCCTCTTGGAATGGTGTTCCTTTCCAAGCCTTCCCAAAACCTTGTTCACAAAACAATTTCCCATCATCTCCATGGTAACCAATAGATTTTCCGTCCCATCCTGGTTGTCTTGTTAGATTATAATTTAAATCACAGAGGCCAATAGTTATGGTTCCTGCACGACCAGTGTTCAGAACTTCAATCTCGAAATATGACCACTTATGGAAGAGAGGATAAGACCACATAAACCCAGCAACAGATCCACCTGCGCCAATTTTATAGGAAAGAATCATCTTTTTATTATCAAACTTCATGTGAGCATCTTTATATTTAGGTTGCAAATTATGAGACTGTTTAGTAGCCATATAATCTAATTATAAATACAATAACATTATACGAACTTATACGTACTACAAAAAACATTAAGAATGCCACGAGACCAATAACTCAGAATGAGGACTACAAATAATATATCATGTCTAGTAGCCCGTGATTTACTCTTGGAATGACATGGTTCCTAAACGGCTATAAATTGTCAATACGTAAATGAGAAGGGTAAGCATTTTGTGTTAATAAATGATTAATTCTATAAATGAATGAAATTCAGTGAAATGAGGTTACAAGTCTAGTTATAGCCTGTATCCTGGTTGTCAGCGAGAATATTCTCTCTATTTTCATACATCCAGAATCCATCAAGATCTATAAGGATGTTAATAACAGTTTCGCCTTGCCCACTTCTTATCAAATCCTGTAGAGTTATTCGCCAAGGATGCGAGGGTTTAACCATATCAAAAATTTCATTCTGAACATCCTCGAACTTTACATGGTCATGTCCACATTCATTCAACATTAACTGTATTCCCTTAAAGAAGTAATTGAGATTCATTAAGTGTAAGTATCCGTCTTTGTTCAAATCTAATATCCGGAAAAAGTATTGAAGTGCTTGCGTCTCCTTTCTGTTCTCCATTGCAAGAACAAAATCAAGATAAGCTTTATAATCCATTTCTCCTTCATAAGTCAAACATTCTTGAAACAGCTGCTTTAGAAAAACATGGGTTAATGTCCCCTTTGCATAATGCGATAATTCCTCAATACTCAACATGCCGTTGTGATCTCTGTCCAGAGCAAGATACTGCCCGTAAACTCTCAAGGCAGAAGTAGCAGAGAACCAATTTGAGAACTGAACTTCTTTAGGTAAGTCTTCATCCCTTAACTCAAGCAACTCATCCAAAAAGGAAGAAGCAAGAATATCCTGAATTTTAATCCGTCCAGTACGCATAGGGTCAAGAAGAAAGAAAAATTTTCTGACAGCTGTACATACATAAAATGAGTAGAAACTAATTTCTAAACACTCTAGTTGAGGCAGCGTAGGAATCAGTTCAATTATATAATTCTCCAAATCAGTTTCCCTCAGATATCCTTGACCCTGAACATCGTATATACTCAGTCCAATTCTAGTTTGATGAAGCCAAACTTTGCGCATCACGTAAGTGAAGAAGGATGCCACAGATAGTCGGCCATACGGATCTCCGTTAAAAAGCTTAGCAAATACTGAAGGTTGAAAGAATTGTTGACATTTGGCAGAGGACTGCTTACCTACAGAAACGAACTCTTGATAATTTATCAATTGTTCACTCAAGTCAATCTTAGAATAGCTATCCTGCGAACAAGATTTACTTCTCTTCTCCAAGAGTTGAAGTATCTGCTGTACCTATTCATATATAAATCTATATCATTAAATCTCGATTGTTGTTTGTTTGTTTGTTTGTTTGTTGTCAGCGAAAGGAATTACGCGATGCAATTTTGAAAGTGCCGCATAACTATGTATTTATTGTGTTTAAGGAAGTAAATAGAATTCAATAAAACTTGACTAAATATATCGAACATTATAAATCCGAATTTCAATTAAGATAATAATGATTCTTAAATTAGATTTAAACCTCTTGGTTGTCAAGAAGCTGGGTACTCTTTTCTTTGAGGAACCTACTACGAGCCTCTTCTCTTAATTTCTGGGCGAGACAGGACCCCTCGCTTGGCGGTTTGCTGTAGAACTTTGGAATGATAGACAAAGATCTGTGCCGTTCAGGAAGCTTGCCTCCCTTCAACTTTGTGTATGCTTCCCTGAGAAGTTGGTGTTCATCATATGCTATCATCTCTGGAGATAGTTCTGATGGAAGTGGTTTGTAATTTCTTACTTTAGATAGATCTGTATTGTTTAGAGGTTCGAAAGGGATAACTGCCTCAAAAGGTTCTGTAGTATTTGTTGTCGAATCATCGACTCCAGTCATTGACTCAGATTGGTTTGTCATAAAGAATGCATAATCAATGCTTAAACAAATAAATTAATAATTGAAAAGTTTACCAAATTTGCAATAAATTTTGATAAAAATTATTTAAGGACAGGGTATACTCAAATAATGTACACCAACAAGAAATGGATAGTCAAGAAGTATCTTAGTTACAGCAAATTATGTACTTTCAATCAGAATTTCTAGCATCTTTTCATATTCTTTGCCGCACTTAGCCAGAGCTGAATGTATCTTTGTTTCTTGAAATCCCATCTCTTTGTATTTCGAGAATGTCTCCATGTAATCTTTCATTTTATCAGTCTCTCCTTTCAGTAATATAAAAGCAGTTTCCACCGCCTCAGAACTCCACCCATTACTTTCTGCCATATTCTGAATAGTGAGCATATACTCTATTAGTTGTGATTCATTTTTCGTATCGAAACTAATACTAATATTTTTCACAGATTCCATAGGAAATCCCATATCAACTACCCTCCTGAATATATTCTCTTCCTCTGAGAGAGGATCTTGCTGCTGTTGATATTGGGGAAGAGATTCTACCTGAGAGTTTACGTTAACCTGACGACTGATATCTCCTAAAATCGATTCAGTCAAGTCATACAGGGCAAAGCAGTTAGCTGATTGTGAGTTTGGTTTCAATGAAGGATTGAATAACGGATACATGTCATTCTTATTTAATATCTGTGAGTAGGGAGGGGAACATTCGTCAGCCGGCATGCAAGCAGTAGTTTGCTCAATATTATCGGGTATCGTAGAGTCTACTTGATACTTAGGTGGAGCAGGGAGAACTTGATCTGTATGAAGAGGCTTAGCACGAGGAGTAGATTTAGGTGTAGTCAATCTTGGTTGAGGAGTCGGTGAGTTTGAAGGATGCGAAGTGGTGCCTTTAAATTTTCTAGGGGCAGGTATTGGCGGTTTAGGAGATAGAGATTCGTTATCAAATTCGGGACTATCTAAAGAGGAGGGAAGCTGATCTATATTTACATACAATTGCTTATCGGGCTCTCCTACAATTTGATCGCTCTTATTTGGTACTGATGGTACATCGTCAATAACACTTAGAATAGTAGGTTGTATGGGATATCCTAATTGATCATTGATTGCATTAGTCTCATTTGGAATAATAAGATTCTCAGGTTGATGATAGAGAGTAGGAGTAGCTGTAGACAGCTCTGCAGGTTTACTCTCATCATCAAAGGGCGTGTTTAGCGGAGCAAGAGGAAATATGAGTGTTTGAAGCTCTTCGATGTCATTGATGGCCTTCAATTCAGCTTCTTGAAAAGGGTCAGTGCTTTGAGTATCAAAGCCTTCAATATTTAGCTGAGACCCGTTTCCATTGTCATGTTGATCCTGCAAGGAAGGAGAGGAATTAGTAGTTATAAGTTTCTCAATAGGGAAAACCAATTCGGAAGGAATAATTTTCGTCCCATTCGAACAAGGTTCGCTCGCAAAAACGCTCTGAAGCTGTTCAGTTGATTTCATCACGACGTCTTGCTCAAAATCAAAGTTATAATCCATCTTTTCATTGTCTATAGAATAATCAGTAAGGAAGGCCGTTTCTAATTTGACACATAATTTTTCGAAAGGGTTCGGTATAAATTTCATCTGCACGACGGGAAGAATTTGGTCGAGATTATATTGGAAAGTACGTGACATCCTATAGAATTGAAATACAATCTAGAATATAAGTACAGTATATCAGTGATAGAATGCTTGAGAGCAGGATAATGCAAAATGTTGTATTCCTATCCGTTTTACAATATACAATAAAATACGTGGCCCAAGGTGTGTCAAATTCTCAAGAATTCTGAGTTATATTACGATTGAAGGTGCAAAGCAGGTCGAATAATAATTATGTGATTCGTGTACCAAAAAATTTATCATATACAATCATTTTGCCGTTTAGAAATAATGTTAGAATCAAATTAATTATAATAAGTACACCAAAATTAATTATACTCAATCATTGTCTGAATTTTCCAAGTGAACTAATTGTGAAGAGATCTTGCTAGTGTAGGTCTCTTGAGAAATGAGTTGCTCGATTGAATCGGGCATGGGGATGCCTCTTGTCTCGGGTAGAAGCAGGAGAACCAACACAGCTAATAGAGTAATCACAGAGAAGTATAAGAAGACATATATCCGGTCAGGTAGAGCAGCTAGAACCACTGGTACACTTATACCGCCAATTCTAGCAAAAACAGAGCAAACACCTAACCCAATAGTTCGAACAGATGTCGGGAGTAATTCAAGAGTATAAATATACAAAATAAGAAATGTACCTGAGACAAAACATTTGGCAGATAATGTAAATAAGATTAGTTCTCTCTCGAAATTAAAGAAAGAGCTCAGGACAGAACCAAAGGTGCAAAAAGAAATTATTAGCGTCATTATCGCTAGACTAATTCTCCTTCCTTTATACTGCAGCAGGAGATAAGCTAACATGATGGAAGGAAACTCTACAACTCCGCCCAGGAATACATTCATGTGAATGCTTCCATCTAGTAATTTGGCGCTGTACGAGAGTCCATAATATGAGCTGCATACTACAAACCATACGAAAGAAGATATATAGATGCGTGAGCGAATAATCGGTTTAGTAAACATCCCTATAGAGGTTAAACAGGTAGATTGTTCAGTAGATGAGCCATGAGAAGATAATTTGCTGAAAGTAAGAGTGGAATATTGAGTCCCATTTATTGTGGCTATTTGGTCAAGAAGAGCTTTTAACTTGGAATGTTGACGCGTGAGCAGAAGCCAGCGAGGAGATTCAGGCACTAAGGAATAAGTAAGTAATATTCCAATATACACAACAGACAAACTCAAGTATAACACGCGATGGTTTGGAACAAGAAATGCAACGAGAGGAGTCAAAATATAACCAAGAGTTCCACAGAGAGTAATCAGTGTAGAGATGAGCGTTCTCTTATCCTGACCAACGAATTCTAGAAGCAGAACAAAGCTGACTTGATAAGTACCCTGCATTGAAAACCCACACAATAATATATAAACAGCAAATAGACAATAGTTACCATAAAAAACGCCGAGGCATAAGCTCAAGACTTCAAGGCTAACAACTCCAAATAAATACATTGGCATTCTACCGTATTTATCAGCAAAATAGCCAAAGAAATAAGAACCAAACATAGCACCAACAAAAGCAATCGATAAAAGTATATTAATTGCCCAATCTTCTTCACAAAGTTGATTCCACTTAGAACCTTTCGATACCGGATCATTGCAGTACCAGCTTGGTGATTGGTTCAGAAACATGACAAAAATTATATAGAAAGAGCTGGACAGGTTGAAAGGCAGTAAAATCAGAAATAATCTCAATTGGTAAGTATTAAATTGCCCTAACTCGTTCATAACATCATCCAGACTGCTCTCTCTTCTTTTACTCATTCTAAATATGTATCGTTATCAAATTTCTTTGATTTATTATATACCTAGTATCTCGCGAATACAGATAAGTTATTTGCTAAGAGAATAAGTAGAAACGAATAAAATAATATTATCTCTTTTCAGGGCATAATATTATTGCAGTATAACAAATGGCTGACGTAAGAGATTTAGTGGCCAAAATTATTGATTACATTAAGGGTAGGCTTACTTTATAAAGTTTCAGGTGGCATATGGATAATAAATACTTATTCCTAAAATGTATGAGTATTATTACTGAAAATGTCTACATTAGGCGAGTCAATTGATTTCATTGATTCGTGCAAATGAATTGAAAGATTTCAATAAATTTCAGACACCTAGATTAATCTAATAAGCATAAAGGAAATAAGATGCATTCAGGCATCTGTAGAAATTATATAAATATATAATCACTTAAAGGCTTTGTGATAAATCCAAAGACAATTACTAAAAACTGCACTTCCAAATATAATTATTAGATTATAATGGCAACTGGAAACCTAGGATTGAAATCAGGAGCGCCAACAGATGGATGGGGTAATTTAAAAGACCGATTCTTCACAAAACAGAAAACCGAACCAGAGAACAAACATCTATGGGACAGTGCAGCTCCAGAGCTAGTGGTAGAATTCTGCCGTCATCATCTTGGTTCGTTCGGCAAGCTCAAAGCGAAACTACTCAAATGTCCACCTGACTGGATAGAAGGATTTCTGGAACATGGAGGAATGCAAGTTATATTCGACAGTCTGGACGTTCTAAGTAAGAAAGGGTTAGGCTCATTTATGGACGCAGTCAAACAACTAGAATGCATCCAATGCATAAGGGCAATAATGAATAATGGAGGTGGATTAAGATATATTATAACCTCGGAAGATACTTTAGAGATATTTGCGATACAAATTAGCAGATCATTAGATACAGAAAATGTATTGTTGAAGATTCAGATACTAGAGCTACTCAGTGCACTGTGCATATACTCTGAGGGCGGCTACGAGACTACTATGAGGACTCTCCAACAAGTGCAACAACTGAGAGGCTTACCATATACATTCAGTTCTGTTATCAACGAACTTAAACACGCTGAGCTAGATGATTACAAATTGATTCTAGTTACGTTTATCAACTGCCTTATCGTCAGTTTAGAGGAATATGAAGAGAGGAACGAGGTTAGTTGTAAATATAAGACATTTAATATGAGAATTAACAAAATTAATATCAACAAATCAGAATCATCTCATAAAAGAAGGTTTATAAATAAATGTAAATAGCAAACAAGAGTATATGGAAAAGCAAAATTTTCAACCTATAATGATCATAGATGCCCCCCTAAGCTAATTTTTGGTCAAAATTATAGTTGCAATTACAAAAGTTGGAATTAATCGCGTATGAGTAATAATCGATTTCTCTTATAAGCATGAATTTCTCTTCTAAGAAAAGTAGTTTTCTCCGTTTTAAAATTTCTATCTCGGCATTGTTCCGCTCTTTATTCATGATTTTCTTTTCTTGGCACTTATGACCAGCTCTGCGACTTGTTAGCTTTCTTCGTATTTCCTTGAACTTAGAGGAATAATATGTTTCATATTCTGATTTGTTTGCAAACTGAATAGATTCGGAAATTAAGTTCTCAAATTTACAATTATTAAGAGACAAAAGTCTTTTAGTATCAATCACTTCATCTAATGTATCTAAAGTCACGTTAGTTGTACCATCTTTTGTGATCGCTTGAACGATAGAAGCAATATTATTGGTATTCATTTTGAAATCGAAATATAAGAACAGAGCTAAATATTTTCTCATTAATCTCAACAATCCTTTATTTATATATTCATCAACCTGAAAAAGTCATGAGAATATGAAAACGTAAGCTTATGCCAGACACACTCTTAGAAAAGTAAAATGTGGGAAAGAAGCATTATTCAAATAGTTTCTATGTATTCAATAAAATGTGTGCCCAATATAGAACTCCAATCCTTTCGATATCAATTACAATGGAGATACGACGAGTATAAAATTAATAAAGAATTGGGTCAATCATAAAATGATTTATTGAATTGAGTAATAATAAATAGATACATATCTCTAGGTACGACACGAGTTCATTGCTCTTGGAATACTAGATATTCTTGACAAATTACGCTACACAGAAAATACAGAACTTCAAGCACAACTTGATTCATTCAAAGATACACACGCTTATGACTTGGATCTATCAGACCAGGAAACAAGCACTCTAGGATTAGACATAGAATCCCCCACGGAGTTAGTTGCAAGAATAAGCAAGAATCTAACCGGAACTCAGTGTCTCGATCATTTTACACATATTCTCCAATCATTACTTCTAATTGAGCAATCGAAAAGTGCTCAAGATAACATTGAAATATGGAGACAAATGGATAACGCACTGAGTTCGGTAATAATTAATTCTCTAAACGAGAGGGAGGAGGAAATGGCAGGATTTGAGGGAAAGAGTTTGATGAAAAGAGCACTCAAGCAATCATTGATAGGATTAACTGTTAAACATCCAGATAATATTCAGGAAGTACAAGTTGAAATGAAACAAATCGAAAAAAAAGAATCAACAACTCAAACTCCCCAAAAAACGAGAAAAATCGCAGTAACACAGACAGATAAAATAGAATTTATCCAAAATGTCCCACAAACTGCAGTTCAACCTGTTAATAAGATTCCGGTTTCAGACCTACCCCCTAAGAACTATGTATATCCCCACCCACCACCGAATCTCCCAGGAGTCAATGTGGCAGATGAGACCGAAGGGATCCCAGATCCTCCTCCAAATATGCCTGGCGTCGAGGGGGGATCTGGTGGAGATAGTCGTATCCCACGCCCTCCCCCAAACATGCCAGGAGTTAGAGGCAGCGAAGGAGGTGGAGATCCGAGAATTCCGAATCCCCCGCCAAATATCCCTGGCGTGAAGACGAGTGATGACACAAGAGAAGTCCCAGGTAAAACGAAATCAGCACCTGCTATCTTGCAGAAACCATCGTGTAAAATGCGAACTTTGAAGTGGGAGAAAATTACGGAGAGAGACATTCAAAAGAAAACTGGTACTCTGTGGAACCAAATTGATTTATCTCGATATACTCTAGACACCGATACAATTAGTATAGTCCAGGAGCAATATTCAATCCAAGAAGTAAAGAAAACGATCTCTGCTACCTCGAAAGAGAAGAAAGAAAAGACTTCATTTTTTGATCAACGAGCAAGCATGAACATCAGCATTTTCCTCAAACAATTCAAACAAAATAATCTCACAAAAATAATTCAGGAAGGGAATGAATCAAAAATCAGCCTGGAACAAATGAAAGCTTTCTCTAAATTGCTTCCTGAGACATCAGTTGTTAAGCAAATAAGAGAATACCACGGAGACGTGAAAGATTTGGCAGAAGCAGATCTATTCTTCTCAGAATTCCTAAAGCTAGAAAATTACGAAATGAGAGTTCAAATTTTAACAACAAAATTGGATTATACTAGTGAATATCAAGAACTCGAACCAAACATTAAGAAACTAGAAATAAGTTGTCGAGAAATAATTGAAAACGAGAGTCTCAAAAGAATAATGGGAATTCTTCTATCATTAGGCAACTTTATAAATCATGGGAGTTATGCTGGATCAGCTGCTGGATTCAAGATTTCTTCACTAAACAAGTTGAATGACACACGGGCAAACAAACCTAGAGTGACACTTCTCAACTCCCTAGTAGAAATAGTGCAACAGAAATACCCAGAATTGAGTGAATTTGGTGCCAGTATGCAAACTCTAGAAGGTGCTCTTCGACTAAGCGTCGATCAACTGAAGGATTCTGTGAAATCTCTGCAAACAAAAGTGAACCAGAGTTGCCGGAAAAAGATAAATTTTGCAGAAGATCTAAAGATCCAAGTCACAGAATTCCTGGACCTGGTGACGCCTCAACTAGAAGAGTTGGAAAAGCAGACAAACCATGTACTTGATTTTAGTGCTCAAATTTGTCAATTTTTCGCTGAAGAACCGAAAACATTCAAATTAGAGGATTTCATGAGAACACTCCATCAATTCCGAAAAGATTTTGACAAAGCTATGAAAGATAATATTTCCCGCAAAGAGACTGAAGCCAGGAAATTGAGGATTGAAGAAAAAAAGAAAGATATGAAAAATAAAAATTTACGTGCTCTGGGAACTTCAAATATAAACCAAGAGGGAGATATCATTGAAAATCTGATGGGGGAGATAAAACGAGGTTTGACGTTGAAATCTGTGAGCTTATGTCGTGAAAATAGTGTGCATCCTGGATCTAGTGAGAGGAAAAGGAGAATTTCACAACGGAAACGTTACTCTGGGGCTAGAACTTCACAAAGCTCTCAAGAATTTATCGCATCACAATCTACAAAAGAACAAGCGAAAAAGACAAACTCAGGAGAGATTCAGAAGTTATCAAATGAGCAAGTAAAGGAATTAAACGTAGAAAATAATTCCTTGAAAACTAGATATTTTGAGCAACCTGTTCCGAAAGGCGAAACCGAAAAACAAGTCATTGGTGTCCCACAGAAAGAAAACGCTAACGAATCGAAATATATTCAAGGTGAGACAAATGAGAATGGATTAGATCAATCGGACACACATCCAAAGACATCAGAGAGTGAAAATACTGTAAGAATCTCAAAATCATATGAAAACACTACAGAGTTTGAGGTCATTCCAGAAATTCAAGGGCTCACAAGTGTTAATAAAGCCCCTACTAAGAAGGGGAAAAGTACTAAGAAGACTGAAAATTCAACGTCTAAACCAGTTGCTAAAGAGGCTAGTAGATGGAAATCACTAACATCACGCTTCCACAAGAAATAAAAGTATATCATTAATGTATAAGCTAATTTCATGGTTAGGATGAATATTTTTCCAGGAATCCAATGTACCATTTCTTAGATGCATTAATTTATCCTATTTTATATTTAAGACTCATATATATACTAAGAATTACTCTTAAGAATAAATGTTAAATAATGTAAGAAGTACGATTAGTTCCCGCCCCACGGCTCTAGGCACCCCTTTTAATCATTGGTATTCTGAAATAAGAATTCATTTGTTTACACAAAATTTAGCTTTGATACTTGAATTGTTTGAGGCTGCATTTTTATGAATTTATTTATTATAACAGTGAGAGGCATTTAGTCTTTCTCTACAGAATCCTTCCCATTCAGATTCTTCTTTCTTTGATAATATCTCTGACTAGTTCTTCTATTCTTAACTGTTCGACGCAAATTTTCTAACCTAGCTTTATGTACTTCCGTATAGTCAGGGAGTATATAAGCTCCTTGAATAATATTTTCAAACTTCACCCATTCTATAGAACCAATTTTTTCTTCGTCGATATTGTCAAAAAGATTATCGAAGGATATTTTGACACTATGCTCAATTTTTAAAATCGATACAAAGACTGAATACACTGTGGATGCTCCAAGCTTTTCAGCCATTTGAATATTTGGGATGTATATCCTGGACGTGTTACACTCTTTTATACACATGAATAAAACATAATAAGTTTGTGTCACGTCATGTAAGTGGACATACAATTTTAACATTAATTTAAGTTTCCGAATTTAGAAGAATATTTTCCTAATAAATACACAAACATAATACGAAATCATTACAGACATTACAGTATTAAATTTGTAAAGTTCTATTTAACAAATATACTCTGAGGAAACAGAAAAGTACACAAACAATCAAATAAATACCTACGTGGAGATTTCAGGAAATGATAGTGTAGGATAATAGAAATCAAATTATTTATTAATACAAAGGATAATTTCTCTTGAATGTTAAATCAGAATAACTTTCAGGAGAAGATACGGGTTTAGAGCTAAAGATTAATTACAAAAGTTAATAAGCGATCTTATTGTTAGTGAACCTAAAAAATAAATTGTATATTTCTCCCTCTATCAGACAGATTAGATCACATAAAATTGCTAAAAGAATGTCAGTCCCTATAGAAGAACCACAACAGTCTAATCGGTATTTGAGGGCTCTCAAAAACGATGAGATGGATTCTAAGTTCGGGTTTGATAGATATCGAGAACATGCCAAGAGACTAGGATTCCTGATAAACATGCATCCGGCAGATGTTATGGATGAAGATAAGAGGCTGGTCAGTGCAGTGGACTATTACTTCATTGAGGATGATGGGGGCAGGTTCAAAGTTACGATCCCTTATCAACCCTACTTTTATATCGGAACAAAGAAAGGAACTGAAAAAGAAGTGAGTACCTATATCAGCAGAAAACTTTCTGGGAGACTAGCAACAATAGAAATTATTGAAAAAGAAAACTTGGATCTTCCAAATCATTTGATAGGGATCAAAGCTATGTTTCTAAAGTTGCGCTTTTACTCAGTTGAAGATCTAATAAAAGCAAAACGAGACATAATGCCTGCGGTGAAAAAGAATCAAAAGTCAACTAATCCAATTTATGATGAAAGTCTCTTCTCACACAATCTATCCGTGTCAGAAGAGGTAGTATCTAACGCACCAAAGATAACTGACCAGAGAGAAAACATAATTGATATTCGGGAATATGATGTCCCTTATCATGTTAGAGTTAGCATTGACTTACAAATATTCTGCGGATTGTGGTATCATGTTAAAGGGCATGGCAGTAATCCGCCAGAAATTAGGTTCCATGATGACCCGGCTCGTCCAGAGCCAATAATACTTGCTTTTGATATAGAAACCACCAAACTACCACTGAAATTCCCTGACTCAGCAACTGACTCAATAATGATGATATCCTATATGATAGATTGTCAAGGCTACCTAATCACTAACAGAGATATCATCTCTAAAGATGTTGACGATTTTGAATTTACTCCTAGACCTGAATACCAGGGACCGTTTATAGTTTTCAATGAACCAGACGAAAAGTCTCTGCTTGAGCGGTTTGTTGATCATATCAAAGATGTCCGACCGAATATAATCGTCACTTATAATGGAGATATGTTCGATTGGCCATTCGTTGATGCTAGGATGGCTCATTTCAATATAAATCTTGCAGAAGAGTTAGGATTTGCTCCAGACAATCAGAATGAATACAAATCTCGTCATGCGATACACATGGACGCGTACAGATGGGTAAAACGGGACAGTTATCTCCCTGTGGGGAGTCAACACTTGAAAGCAGCTACTAGAGCTAAACTACGCTACAATCCTGTGGAGATAGATCCAGAGGATATGTGTAGAATGGCTAGTGAAGATCCTCAGGGCCTCTCCAACTATTCAGTATCCGATGCAGTAGCTACTTACTACCTCTATGTTAAATATGTTCATCCGTTCGTTTTCGCTCTCTCAACCATCATACCACTAGAACCTGACGAAGTGCTGCGTAAGGGAACCGGAACACTCTGTGAGGCTCTACTGATGGTAAAGGCTTACGAAGCCAATGTTATCTTCCCTAACAAGCAAGAAAATATTCTAAACAAACTCACAGATGATGGACACATGCTGGACTCAGAGACGTATGTGGGTGGTCACGTAGAGGCGATAGAGTCAGGTGTTTTCAGAGCAAATATACCTTATCGCTTCAAAATTGTTCCTGCTGCCTGTCAGAAACTAATCGATGGGATTGAAGATACGATGATACATGCTATTGTGAAGGAAGAGGGTATCTCTTTAGAAACAGTTATAAACTTCGAAGGAGTATGTGAACAGATTCGTAGCAAGTTAGTGGAATTAAGAGACACCCCCAATCGGTATGAGTACCCACTTATCTATCATCTTGACGTAGGAGCCATGTACCCTAACATTATCCTAACAAACAGACTCCAGCCCTCAGCTGTTGTAGACGAAGCCACGTGCGCAGCCTGTAGCTTCAATAGACCTTCTTCAAGGTGTCAGAGGGATATGGAATGGATGTGGAGAGGAGACTTTATGCCCGCTTCTAGGAGTGAAATTCAAAATATTAGACAGCAATTAGAAGCGGAGTTTGTGTCGGTAGTTCCAGGAGTTGCACCAAGTCCTTTTCATAGTCTCTCTAAAGAAGAACAAGCTAGTTTTGAGAAGAAAAGACTGCAAGAATATTGTAGAAAAGCATACAAGAAGATACGAGTAACCAGACAAGAGAAGAGATTGACAACTGTGTGTATGCGAGAACATCCGTTCTATGTTGATACGGTTAGAGATTTCAGGAATAGGAGGTATGAGTTCAAAGGTCTTTTGAAAAGTTGGAAGAAGAAATTGGAAGAATCAAAGAAATCCAGCGACCCTACGGAAGAGAAGAAATGTAATGGAATGGTAATTCTTTATGACTCCCTTCAATTAGCACACAAATGCCTTCTCAATTCATTTTACGGGTATGTAATGAGAAAGGGTGCAAGATGGTACTCAATGGAAATGGCTGGCATTGTGTGTTACACTGGAGCTAAAATAATCACCAAAGCTAAAGAAATAGTGGAGCAGATAGGAAGGCCACTCGAGTTGGACACTGATGGAATTTGGTGTATTTTACCGTCAAGTTTCCCAGAAAATGTAGCAGTCAATACCACAGACAAGAAAAAAGCTAAACTGAACATCTCTTATCCAGGTGCCATGTTAAATAAGATGGTGCAGGAATACTTTACAAATGACCAGTACCAGACTCTGCAAGATCCTGAGAACTTAGTCTATGCTACTAGAGTAGAAAATTCTATTTTCTTTGAAGTTGACGGGCCTTACCAAGCAATGGTACTTCCTGCAGCAAAAGAAGAAGGCAGGAAACTAAAAAAGAGATATGCTGTATTTAATTTTGACGGTTCGCTTGCAGAATTGAAAGGTTTTGAAGTGAAGAGGAGAGGAGAATTACAAATAATCAAAATATTTCAGTCTGAAGTGTTCGCTAGCTTCCTCAAGGGTAAAACCTTGGAAGAATGCTTCTCAGAAGTTGCAAAAGTTGCAGATTATTGGTTAGACATTTTATACAAGAAAGCTGAGAACATGGGAGATGAGGAGTTATTTGAATTGATAGCAGAAAGCAGAAGTATGTCACGGAAACTGGAAGACTACGGAGAACAGAAATCTACTTCTATCAGTACAGCTAAACGCCTCGCAGAATTCCTGGGTGATCAAATGGTTAAAGACAAAGGTCTTGCTTGTAGATTCGTAATAGCAAAGAAGCCAGAAGGTGCTCCAGTTACAGAGCGGGCAATCCCACTCGCTATTTTCCACTCCGAAGTAAGTGTAAAGAAACATTATCTGAGGAAATGGCTGAAAGATTCCTCTCTAATTGATTTTGATTTGCGGTCTCTCTTAGACTGGGAATACTACATAGAAAGACTGAACAGCACAATTCAGAAGATAATAACTATTCCTGCTACTCTGCAAGGGATTAGCAATCCAGTGCCTCGTGTCCAGCACCCTGATTGGCTACACAAGAGGATGCTAGAGAAGAATGATGTTTTCAAACAGAAGCGAATCTCTGATTTATTCAGTTATGTAACTCATGAGCAACATCTTGAGATTATTAGTAAGGCTCATAACAATGAGAGTAGGAAGAGAAAAGCTTCAGGGATGGAAGATGAGTTAGTTAGTAAGAAGAGAAAGAATAAACTCTGTAAATTTAAGAAGAATATTGCTAGTGACCAAACTACTCAAGTAAACTGGCGGATAGCATTGGGTAACCCTCCATCAATAGGAACCAGTAAGAAAGAGATGGAAGATTGGGTAAGTTTTCACAAAAAGAAATGGCAGATACAAAGAAAAAACCGTAAACTTGCTAAAAGCCATAGCGCCTCTCAGGGTGTTGAGCGACAAATACTCGGCATGTCAATAGAAAGTGAACCAACTCACCGAAATATGACTGACTTTCTGAGGAAGCAAACTATCTCTCTCGGAGAGGATGCTTGGGAGATTATTGAGATCTGCGAAGACCTAACACCCGGGCGTTTCATCTTATGGGTATTACTGGGCAGAGATCTACACACAATCAAGCTACAGATTCCAAGAATATTCTACATTAACTGCAAGGCCCCTGAAGATTTTGAGCTGCAAGGAAGTGTCTGTAGAAAAGTGAATAAGCACCTACCACGCTCCTGTCCAGCCAAATATCTTTACGAATTTAGAATTCCAGAAAGACATTTCATCGAGCAGATTAGCTCATGGACGATGCAACTTTCTGGGCCTAATGTCGAAGGTATTTATGAAACTCAAGTTCCTCTGATGTTCAGAATAATAAAGGAGTTTGGCTGTGTTTGTAGCGTAAACAAAGAGTTCACAAGATCGGTGGCTAGCGGAGAGGTCGATGTGTTTGAACTTCATCATCTCAGCTCAAAGCAAGAAACAGAATCAAATTATTTACGAAAAGAAATGAAAATTATTTATTTGTACCAGAGTGGGAAGGAATCTAGAGGAATTATCGGGATCTTTGTTACAGGAGTTAGAAAATGTCATACTTTTATCCTGGACACAATTAGGAAAAACAAACTTTCGAATCTTTCAAAAGTTTACGAGAATGAATGGCAGTCATTTAATGACACGGGTCAAGTTAACCCCTTACCACAACAAGAATATTCTTTCGAAGCTAGAGTTGACACAGAGTACAGACAAGCATTTAAGCATATCGATAAATTGTTAGGTGAGTACAACCGAGAGAAGAAAGGACCTACAATAGTTTTGTTACAAACTAGCTTATCCCGTAGCGAGCTGTCCAAATCCATTCATTCTCTCAAAGACTTTCCTCTTGTTCAACTTGCGTTCAGTGACAGTGATAACAACTACCCAGCTCTAGATTGGCAGAGAGTAGCCGCCAAATCAATGCTTTCTTCTTTTCTTGTTTCATTACACAGTTTTGAACTACAGAAGCAGCTCTCACGTTATGGAGGTGTTCCAGTAGGAAATATTTCACAGGATGTACTTGGGTTCTTGGTAGATATTTATTTCTCGCGAAACCTTACACGTAATAACCATTTACTCTGGGTGTCCCGCTCACCAGATCCAGACTTGGGAGGAAAACAACAAACTGATTTCCGTTTCCTTTCAAATCCCAACGAAGTAAAACAGGTGGAGCTAAACAATCCTGGCACTTATGCTACTGTATGCATTGAGTTTGCAGTGCACTCTCTTGCCCTCGTTGCTATTCTCCAATCCTCTCATATCAATGACTATGAAGGAGGAACTGTATCCTCCATCAGCTTTGACTTTATCCCTCAAGCCTCTCTAGAAGAAATGCTTGAGAGTGGAGTCAGCTCGAGCAACATTCTATCTTCATTCGACGAAGCTGCACTCTGCTCGCCTACATTTAAAATCCTCAGGTCTATGGTATGGAGCTGGGTTAAAGATATCCATAAGGGTAACGAGATGGCTGATATTCTACAACAACATTTCTATCGTTGGCTAAAGTCTCCTTCTTCTTTACTCTACGAGCCCGGACTCTGTAGGATGATACACAAACTGATGAAGAAGATATTCATGCAATTCATCGCAGAGTTCAAAAGGCTGGGAGCCAGCATTATATACGCTTCCTTTAACAAACTCGTGATTAGTACTAGAAAGAAGAAGATAGAAGATGCTCTATCATACTCAGAGTTTATTCTTAGCAGTATTCATAATAAAGATTTATTTCATTATGTTGGACTGGAACATGTGCAGTGCTGGGAATATCTCTTGTGGATGGATACTGCCAATTACGGAGGTGTGCTTGTAGAAACAACTCAGAACGAGCTCATTTCTGAAGAAAGAAAACTTGACATGCGATGGAATCTACAAGATTACTTGGCCAATGACCCAGATTACAAGCAAATGTTTAGCAGAGTGATAGAAGAGCATATCACAGATATTTATACTCACGCACATGACGAGTACAATATAACCAGGGGAGGAGAGACCCCCATTCTTAAGAAAACTTCCTCACAACAGCCGTCTGCCATTGGAATGAGTGTGTTAAATTACACAATTCAACGAGTGGAAGATGTGATAAGTCAACAAATGTATAAAATAGTGTATGACGTCAGACAAGACCGTAATTACTCAGAAACACAAGGAAAGTCTGATCTCCTTAATTTTGTCAAAATAATATGCAAGATAATTTCCCTTGACTCCAACTTAGAATCACAAATAACTAAGATAAAACGCGACCTCTTGAAATTGCTGAATGTAGGAGAATTCTCCAAACTAGGCGTATTCAATAATCCCTGTAGGTCTTATGTCCTACCGCAGATAGTGTGTAACTATTGCGATTACGCGAGGGATTTGGATGTGATACGAGATGCTAACAACATGTATGATGAGAGAAGTGGTTGGATTATTTGGAAATGTACATGTGGACAGCCTTACAATCGAGACTTCATCGAAACAGAACTTGTAGAGATAGTACAGAATCTATCAAGGACGTATTTACTTCAGGATCTGGTCTGTCTTAAGTGTAATCAGGTCAAGGCAGACCACATGTCACAGTTCTGTCCTTGTGCAGGGCAGTACTCGAAAACACTATCTAATGACAAGCTGTCAACTCATTTTGAAGTGTTTGACAGTATAGCAGCTTCAGCTGGATTAACTTACTTAAGCGAGGTCGTTAGTTGGATAAGAAGCAGAAATAATCGATTATAATTATAAATTACAAGTAAATTTCCAAATTGAAATTGAATAAAATAATAATAATAATAATACATATATACGTACGGACTATATTATTAGGTTATTTGTGTTCTTTTGGTTTGAAATTAGAAAAATCTAATACAACCGTTGTTACTCCTGTCGATGACAATTAGTCTGCCTAGCATATCTATAGCAATCCCAGAAGGTGTATAGAGAACTCTTGACGTATGAGAACCGATCTGGCCGAGGGATTCGCCGATTGGATTGAAAATAGATACGCAATTCCTGTCAAAATCGGTAATATAAAAGTTTCTATCTAAATCGAAACAGAAACAAAATGGGTCTAGAGTTTGTTCTCTAGGTCCATTGGTGATTAGAGACCTTACACACTCATTTGCGTAATTAAACACGTGGATACAGGGATTGGCCTCATCCAACACGAATATCTCCTCTCCAGTCATCTTTATGTCCGTTGGATTATTTAAATTTTCGCTGCCAAATTTAGATCTGTATTCACCTCCCTG
This sequence comes from Oopsacas minuta, assembly GCA_024704765.1. Classification (NCBI taxonomy): domain Eukaryota; kingdom Metazoa; phylum Porifera; class Hexactinellida; order Lyssacinosida; family Leucopsacidae; genus Oopsacas; species Oopsacas minuta. The sequence continues at coordinate 698,680 of JAKMXF010000210.1, read as the reverse complement.
CTCGAACACTTGTACCCTACAGTTTTTCCTGTCACATACGTACAGATAACTATTCTTCTTACTGATAGCGAGTCCAGTAGGACAATCCAATTGCCCTCGTCCAAATCCCTTCTCTCCGATCCGTCCAACAAATTTATCTGTGAGAAGGGAATAGACCTGTACATGATTTCCTTCATATTGTGCAATGTATATCTGGTCATTATGAATAGCTATTCCGTCAGGAGCTTTCATTTTACCATTTCCCAAAGTTGTTAAATAATTTCCATTTCTATCAAACTTTTGAACTCGATTATTCTTATGTTCAGAGATAAATATATTATTGCTTTTAGGATCTATACAGATAACTCGCGGTCCGTACAATTCTCCCTCCAGATCTCCTACCTTGCTTCTCTTTAAAGCAACTTCCTGTTTGTGAGTGTATTCAACTTTTGGAGTTAATGTATATTTATCCAGCACATGAAGATTGCCCAGCTCAGACAGTTCATTGAAAATATTGGAACTCCAATCAAAATGAACGAAAGAATTGACCAGCTGGTGTTCTAATTCTTTTATTTTGGTTTCAATCTTATTCATAAATTCTGATTGCATAGATCTCAGCTCTTCATACCTTAGATTAGATTTGTTCTGATTTCGCATCTCTTCTAGTTCTCTTTTCCTTCCTTGAAATTCTTCTATTTGTGCTCTTCGAATGGCAAATATGTCATCTAGTTTAACCAGAAGAGCTGCTTCTCTTGCTAGCACCCGTTCTACAAATTCTGCAAACTTTCCTCTAACTTCCGCTTTAATTCTTTCAATAGAATCTTCAAGTGGTTCTATTTCAGGTCCTACTGCTACTGTAGCCATCTAATAAGATCCCTAGAAATAAGCATAAAGGTACAAATCATGTTATTTAAAAACTAATTACTTATAATATAGCAAAATAAAGAAATAATTACAATTCTATCAAAAGATCATTCTCCTGAAATACTACACTCCTTAAGTTTCGCATCAAACAAGTCTTTTGCGAAAGCATATATTTGTATATCTAAAACGTTTTTTTCTCTAATTAGTATTCTGTCACTCTCAGAGACATCTTTCTTGTAATCGATTTCATTAGCATTCTGCTTCTTCAGTGAGGTCGGTAGCTCAACAAACCGAGGAAGAATGTCTGGTAATAATTTCTGAAATAGTTTGATTGAGGATAAGAAATCTTCAGTGAGACCTATTGCGATATATTTTAACAGATTCTGTTTAGCAGTGTAGAGCGCGTACTTGTGGTCTCCATTCTTAGAGACACAGCTGTCTTCATGCCCGCAGAAATACTGAGTCATTATATTAGCCTCACAGCCATACAATTCATTTTTAACACAATCAGAGAGAGAAGTCATTTTATCTTCAACTGGTATTTTAAAATTCTTAGTAAAATGATAGTAATAGTAAGCAGATATAACCCTATCCACAGGCTCTCGCACTAAAGTAATGTAGCCGTAGTTCATTCCAAATGCTGACAACCCAGGAAATTCTGTGTAGTAGAAATGTTGAATATAAATGCCTCGAGGAGAGTAACCGTCCATACCGTGCCCACCGTGCATCAATTTCGCGCGTTTTAATAGAGCCATAGCGCGATTCTCTACTTCTTCTATTTTCGATAGAGTCCATTTGGTCGCGCCTTCTGGGTAGATGTCTGTCTCCACGTCAACTAAATTTGACAAAGTACGAAAGAAATCTTGTAGAGTGGTGCTTCCAGACTTAGGTATTCGGTTGAAAAAGAGAACATACGGGTTATGAGAAAAACATTCCGTCTCAAAAAGCACTTCGTTCAATTCCTCTGGCAGCTCCATAGATTCTGTCCCCAATGATGGAGTCTTCAAATACCAAACAGAGACAATTACCAAAGCAAGGAAAAGAACTATCCATAAGTTACGACGATTTGTTAGTGAGTATCTAACCCAACGAGGAGCAAACTGCATTGCAATTCCAAATAGAATAGAACTGAAATGAATGGTAAAAGTAGATTTGCGAATAGTTTATGAAGAGTAAAGAAAATGCCAAAATTAATATGTACGTAATATGATTCATTCAAAACAAACTTGAATATACACACAATGATTGATACAATTCATATATCTCACTTCAATATACTCTCTAATCTGTTCAGTTCTATTCGTATTTCTGCTGCTACTTTAGGATTACCTTTCTCAAACTCTAGTAACAGAGAGCGGAACTCTCCGATGCAAAGAGCTATGAGATGCGGATCTATCTGAGCAATTATCCTTAAAGTAGTGAATACCTTTCCATGGCAAGAAGGCATGTTCGCTGCAACAAAAGTAGTTATAGATTCGACTAACTTATGTCTGTGACAGATACTTGTCATCCTTGTGACAGCTCTTAGGATCCTCTGAATAACAGTTTCAGCTAGCTCTCTAATTTGCTGGGGTTCTCTATTGGTAGGACATTCGTTACAAGCTAGCAGACAACCGAGCATTGGAAAGAGTAAGTGTTCTCCAGAACTAGCTAAGAGCTCGTTAGAAGCAATATCTGTCATTTTATGCAAGAAAAGCAGAGTCTGTATGAGAGTAGTCGGAGGCTGAGGAAGTTTTAAGAACAATCCCCGTATAACAGAGAGAGCACACAATGCAGGGTGTAGATTAGTTGGAAATGAATTCTGCTCAGTAACCAAGTCCGAATCAAACAGAGATAGGAAAGGATTGTCTTTGGAAGAAACAAGAACGTTTCCTTGAGATTGTTGTTGGAATCGATAAAAATATTTAGAAAATAGTTGTCGTATTTTTCGCTGAATAAACTGGTCAGTTTCTGACTGCAGCATAAATAGACTGGACAAGAACTCTATGAGGAATCCTCTCACACAGTCTAGGTGTGCTGGGTGAGGAAGCTTGGACAGAGAATGTGTAGGGAAGAAGAGGTATTCAATGAGTCTGGGTAGGATGCAATTGGTCTGAGTGTGACTGTAAATTACAGCTGGACAGTACCGCACCAGACTATAAGATAATCTGTATATCGCGAATAAACATTCCTTTGAAGTGCTCGGGTCGCAGAGATGAGGCTCAATCCACTCTAAGAATTCTGAAATAAAGAAATATTGAGAGTCTCTGTAGCTCTCTCCAGTCAGTGTAATTTGTTTCAAGAGAGACTCGAAAATAATAATGACGTCAGAAAGACAGCTGACAGTAGTTGTCTGTCCAAAGATTGAAAGGGTCCTCAACAGATTGGTGCATGCAATGAGAGAAGGAGTAAATTGTGGGTATCTGTGAGTTTGTATTATGTACAGCACCCAAGCTTTGGTGAACAGCTGTATGAATATCAAATGTTGCGAAACATGTCGCCTACCGATTTCTTCACAGATAAAACCTTGTATAAAAAGACACCCGACTTGACAAGGCAAGTTGTTACAGAACAAAACTTCTTTAACTACATCGCTGAAGCTCACAACAGGATTACACTCAGATATGATAGAGAGGAGAATGAGACGAGAGATAAGAGGTCCCATTTCAGGGACGGATGAGACTGAGAGATGATCCTGTCTCCAGTTAGGGTAGCCAAATTCCCAAAGAAACAGACATACCTTCTCAGAAGTTTCTCTTACAGATGAGTTATCAACTAACAAGTTATATATACTTATCAATACTTGAGTAATATTAAGAGCTGTAACAACAATATGCTCCTTATGGAATGCAGAATAGTGCGAGACGTATAACTCCTGCAGAACCTCCAATACAGAATGGATTAGCTCCGGACAGCTACTAAGCTCTGGTAACTCAAGCCACATCAAATTACAAACTTCCCAATGTAACTTGGCATAATTAGCATCAAACATGGCAATATTCTGGTACTCACAGAGTTTGGGTAGAATCTTAGAGAGGTAGTTCGATAAACTGATTGCCTTATCTGTAAAGACATGGAAAAGTCCAAACAAAGATTCCCAAATTAACAACAGCGTAGCTGACGGGACGACAGAAGAAGAGTTTGATAACAGTTTGAGAAATAATTCACTCGATTTGTCAATTACGTCATCAGCATCAGTTTTGTAGCCAAGAACAAATGTAAGCAGATAGAGATTAAGAATAGAATCTGATTTAAGATTTTGTAGCCGGCGAAATGAGAGTTTTGAGTAAAACCTACCTTTATATCGCTTCCAGTAATCAGTAGGCAATTCCTCGACCAGACTAAATTGGAGAGAGAAAAATCGCAGAAAAAGTTCGAAAGATGAAACTTGTAGGGGATTATTTACTTCTGAGGGATTATTGATAATGTGATATCTCAATTCAGATATGTTTCTTACAGACATTGCCTTATGATTAGTGTTATTGGTCATATCTCCCAATTTCTTACTAAACGATTCCCATAATAGCATAACAGAATCCATTGATTGTCCCCAATACTTGGATAGCTTAATTATACTCCATAGAGAGAATGCTAGCTGCGGAGAACTAGAATCAGATTGTAGATTAGCTAAAGTAATAACACAGTCCCTACAGAGCTCCCAACAACTTATTTGATGTTTATGCATATAAAGAGGTAACACTCTTGAAAGGTTAACTAATAACCACCAAACAAACTTGTTTTTCTCCAAAGGTAAAGAAATAGAATCAGAAAATGAGAGGAGAGTAGGAATAAATAAATTCCAAAAGCCAGACACCTGGCCATCTGCTGTCAATATATCTGACAGCTGGGCTGACAAGCACCAAATTTCTATATGAGAATAGCAATTGAAAGGTGAGAAGTTTAATCGTAGCAGATCTGAGTGAGTAGAGAAGATGACAAGTGACTGTTCTAACAGATCTGTCCAAATATACTTTATAAATTCAAATGTATGACTCTTATACTCTGGTACTAGTCTGGTAATGTAGTGGTGAGATAACAAGAGGTGTGTCTTAATGTCGATAAGAAGCTGAGTGTAAGGGTGTACTTCTTGAGGGGCGTGAGGGGAGGGGATCATCATGTTAGAAGACCTGTTTGCTTCACTGAGTTGGATAACTAAGAGACAGACAGTTTCAAGCTGTGAAGATACTGTATCTCCGAACAACTGGAGATCACATTTATTCCATTCTCTAGGAGACGCAGAAGCTAGCGAGTATACTAAGAAATGCAGAAATACGTGACAATGTTGTAAGTGAGATAGATTGGGAACAGACACGTGTGTTAGAGCAGATTCCTCAGATAACATTAAATGTTGTTTGAATAGATTAAACATAGCTTTATGATTCGTAACGAAATCAGAAAATGATAGAAATATTATAGAGAAGAGATTAACTGTATCCTTATAGAATTCTGCAGAGTATGGAATGAATGAGTTGGAATAATCAAAAGAAAATAGAGAGAACTCCTCTCTTGTGTAGCTCCTCTCATCATCTTCATTCAATTCTAATCCATTGCTGTACCATTTCTGACTAATCATAAGCTAATAAGATTTATAATTATATTTAGTTTCTGGTCCTAATATCTGGCAAAAATAGTAGAACAAATCTAATCAAATGTAAGCTGATATTTATTAATCATAACTTCCTGTAGTCGCTTCTGTCTATCAAGACAACTGGGGTGAGTTGAGGTAGAATGCTCGTCATCGTTTCCCAACAAGAGAGACACTTGTCTCTGTCGAAAGAATAACTCTATACCACCCTCTGCAAACCCCCGTCCAACAGAAGCGGCCGTATTATCAGCGTCAAATTCAAATTTGTGTCTGGTTCGTCTCAAGTCGTAGCACAGAGCTAATACCCAAAACAATAGTACAGGAATGCCGACAGCTCCTGAAGTAAGTTTAAATCTTTTCTGAATATAAGGTGAGCCAAACTCTAGAAAGATAAACAGGGACAAGAGATGGAGAGGAGTAATTAAGAGATAGTATGATAAGTGATTAGATTGGAGGTGAGCCAGTTCGTGAGCAATACGGAAACTTGTTTGACTGCCTGAGGGAGTTATACAATTGGCTAATCTCTTCCCAAAGTCAGACTCCCAATCTACGGGCAGTCCCTTCTTATGGAGAGTAGACTTCATTACGTCATCAATACCAGTCCACAAGACCTGTCTAGGAAGACCGATATAAGCCCCCCAGGGAGAAGACAAGTGCCCAAAAGACATGCTATTTATCTCTTTGGTAATGAACACATTTAGATTGGCCACCTGGTTGGGCAGAAAACCCATCAAATAGGCGATCTTGCGCACATGTGTGTCAAGTTCTGGGGGAACTTTGGAATCTGTCTTGCGATAAAAACTTTTAAAATGTTGTGGGAATACAATAGGGAGTCCGTACAGACCAACAGCTGCTAGGGAGCAGAGCCCGTATATCCTGAAATTCATTTTAACATCCATCTGCTTAATCACACTAGATATACTAATCAACACATAATACAATAATATAACACAATATACCGTTGTAGGAGATTAGAATAATCTGGAATATTACGAACTACTACAATATGTTCTCACTCATCAAATCGTCATGAAAAGGTAAATCATCTTCTTCAGCACTCTCCACTACTCCTATCCCTTCGTCTAGACTCACACACATATTAGTCTCGGGGTTATAGTAAGCAATAATCTCTCTCCTGTCAGCTGATAGAGTCATACACTCAACAATAGATTCACATCGGAGAGTGTTCTTGTTGAAGAAGTTTCTCTTACCCATGTACTTTAACAAACAATTCGCTGGATGACAGTTACGCTCTGTGTCAAGATCAACAGAGCTACAGACGATAGAGTTCTGCATCATTGTATTAAAGGCAATACGAACATGTTCTTTGTGTTTATGTCTACGATCTATTACATAGAAAGTACATACACCTTCTCTATTCATAATATACATACTGTGAAACATGAACTCTATTGTCTTAGTGGATCCCTGACTGCCCAGGGGTGAAATTCTGGATATTTTTGTAGCAAGTTTCATAGATTGACAATCTATATCATCTTTCTCAATAGACAGACAACACTCTTCATTTCTAACTTCAACTTCAACTGGTGTGTGTCCCTCATTGAATAGTTCTATGTAGAATACAAGTACAGTAGACATAGTGTTGCCATAAGAGTACCCGAAATCTTCAACACGAATACCAGTTTGACTACTGGACAGAGACAAATAAAATATAACCAGAGAAACAGACAGAATAATAGAAAGCATACTTATCTCAAGACTCCATCTAGATTACAACAAATGAGCTTATATGCGTTGAGACTTTTGTATTTCTTTGAAATTATTATTATATACGTAATTACGTATATATTTTTCAAATCCAAATATGGATATACGTACGTACTATTTTATGTATTTGAAAAATTAAACCAAAATTTCCAGTCTAAAAATAATAAAACATTCCAACATTTACATAAAAACAGCTCAGCTATAAATCGTTTGAAACTAGCTACTATACTTCCTGAGAGAGTCCACCCTGTCAGGAACTTGAGGAAATGTCCTGGGGGGAACTTTGGGGAGCACGTTCTTGACTCGTGGAGCTAGCTGAGGAGGGATTTCTTCTGAGCTCACTCTGAAGTGGTTGAATGTACCAAAGGAAGAATGAGTAGTCATGCTAACTCGGTTTGAGGACGGGACATCTCCGAATGATGCTCTCTTGTTCAAATCTCTAGGAACTGGAATAGGATTCTTAATACATTCTAGGAGAAGTGGAGTGTGTTGAATTTGCCTACCTGGGAGAGGGGGCAAGGTCCCTTCGTCTTCACTAGAAGACATGCTGGGGAATCGTTTGGAGCGAAATTCAGTACATTTGTCCGAATTAACGGCACCCGGGGAGCTAGACTCGTATATAGAATTCGTGAAATCATCCATGGGAAACTCTCTATCTATATGTCTGATGTGAAGAGTTCTGCTATGATCTCTGTTATGATCTAATGACGTAGGCAGAGATTTGTCATCTCCACTGAAAGAGGAAAGAGGTTGTAGTAACGGATCTATCTGACCGTTATATGGGGCAGGTAGAGGTACAGAACATATAGCAATTTCTTGTATGGACTCTGATTCTGTGAGGTCGAGCATTTTAGCGCCAGGATGCATCGTAGAAGCCAGTAAGTCCTTGTCTGCACGTGTTAGATCCAGAGGTTTCTCAAAGACGTGCAACCCCTTATTCCCTTTAAGCACATCGATAGCTTGATCAATAGCAGTAACCCAAGCCATTCTGATACGAATATCATCAGCACGGATAGAGAACTGTCTAGCAGTGCTAGTATATGATACTGTGAATCTGTAATAGCCTTTCTTGTCGTCATCGTAAACATTTTTAACGACAGCTTTTTCACCCAGAAGGATGGTGCCCTTTAAACTCATTTCTTCTTCAGATTTACGCTTGTAGTAGTCCAGTTTATCTGGATATAAGATCATCCATCGAATTTGATACTTACTGTTGTTAGGTCCACATTTAGCTAGATACCCCTTCTTAAGAACTTTACACACCAGACTATGGTAGGCATCTTTAAGCAAGAAGTGTCGAGTAGTAATAGGAAAATGTTTGAAAAATAACTTATATAGTAAATCCAGAAACTCAATAAAGTCAATAGTGGATTCTTGCCCGTCTGAAGATCTGTACCACTGTTCAATTAGTTCGAAATGTTTGTCAGGATTCGTATCTGATTCTTTAATCCACCAAATGATAAACTGCTTCATCAAGAAGGGAGAAATTTCGCAGGAAATATGTCTATCTAATTGAGTGAAAATAGCGAACAGCTGTTCTATAAACCCAGCTGAATGCTCATTAACTAAAGCCAGCTTCTGCAACACAGAATAATATTCTCTGTAGTATACATCCCAGCAGACCGCCTGAGCTGTGAGAATATTCGCATTAGAGAAGTTGGTAAGTTTTAGAAGAACTCCGAGGAACTCGTTAAAGTTAAGAGCATTATTATAGAATTGTTGAATTAAATGTTCTGTTAGCCAATCGTACTCCTTCGGGAATGAATCCTTTGGAGGAATACAATCGTGTCTGAATACAGATTGCTCGATATCTCGCAAGAAGTGCTCGAAACGAGTTAATTTACACCCAATATGATGTAGTGTGCATTTCTTGTAGGATTCTCCTGTCTTGTTAGCTAGAAGAGATAAATATGAGTGTTTGAAATAACAAGTCTGAGAATGAGAATATACAATTTGCAGATCTTCGGGGCTTTGTATAGAAGTGAGGATGGTGTAATTCCGCCTAGATTCCAGGTCTGACACTCCTCGAGCTCTACGACGATTATCCTTGTAAATTGGTGGAGGAGCATTGTTGATCAAATATTCTGAGAACAGAGTATATCCAAAAACCTTGCTACACTGCATCACTTAGTATTTTGGGCTAATTATACAATATATATGACAATAACTGAATAATATATTATTATTAGTAAATATACAAATATAATCTAATAAGAATCTAGTGACAATCAACTGGTTTACAAACTAACACAACAACCAAATGATCTATGTGTGGTGCATAAGACTTTATTTTCTCCAAATGTTTAGCCTCAACTGTCCAGCTACTCAATGGATATATTCTACTCAATATATCATGGAATGAATGCCTTACCATTTCTGACCACATACACCACACATCTTTGACTGAATATTTGTCTTTAATGCAAGAAGCTACGCTTAATAGTCTTGGCTCTATAAGTATGCTATTGACATTTCCATGGACAACCATTGTACCGCCCTTAGGCTTTAAACACTTGCAAGCAGTTTCCCAACTACACTCACTGGAGGGAATCAAACCTAGATTAACTCTATCTGCTACACCGGAAGGAGCTACAATACGATTATCACCTGCATGGATAACACACCTATCTCTTACACGATTCTCCATTAGACTAATTTCCAGTGATTTTACTGCATCGCTATTCCATTCACAAGCATGTACAAGTTTAGCTTTAGAATACACTAAATAAGTTAAAGTGAAATAACCAATTCCAGCGAATAAATCAACAACTACCTCGTTAGAACAATCTATGTGGGATAACCTCAGCTTCTCAGTTACATTACCGGATGAGAACATACATTTGGTGACGTCATAACAGTATACAATGCCATTTTCTAAATGCCTCACCAAGCCAGTTTGTCCTAGCAACATAACAGCTTGAGATTTTCTATACTCGTTGTTACTAATAGGAAAATTCTTAGCTATTCTATCGCAGTGTAGAGCTGTTTTCACTGCTTTCCATAAATCTACACATTTACACCAATCACTGGAAAGAAAGGAGTTGTGAGGCAATAAAACTAGGTCACCGTAACGCTCCCATTTATGTGGAACTTCTTGTAGAATAGACAAGGGTAGATGCTCTTTGTTAACGCAATCAGTTAGACTTTGTAGCAATTTATTGTATGGAGAGATGCATTTAGATTTGAGAGGAGATTCACTATCTATCAGTTCAAACTCAAACTCAAACTGATGTGCGTTTATAGTAGCTAGGGAGTCAGGTTTAATTGGTATACCTTTCATATCTTTTCCAGGGAATTTGACTATTCTCCTGCAAGGATTAATGATATCAAGTTTGGTTAGTAGAATTCTACAAGTTTGAGTGTTACAGCTACTCACACAAAACAAGTTTTGGGAATATTGAGAGGCCATATGTATCAAATAACCTTACAATATATTCCTCTAAACAATATCAGATAAAGTTCTGGGGTAATAACTCGTGGGGATAACATATCAATGATAACGCTAGCATTCTTTTAAATAAATAATGTAAGCTAGGTAAGCAGTTCACTGAAAAGTTCACAAAACTGTAGAGTAATTTTACACAAGGTTCAGAAATAAATATCTATATGCTATATGAGTTAAGATTGTTAAACCTCAAACTCATTGTTTAAACTTCCCAAACTAAACATTACAAGTTACACCTAAGAGCTAAGACCCAAAGCGATAACACGAGAAGATTTAGTTAATTATCAGGATCCTCTAATTCCTTACAGAATTCAAAATATGTAATTTAATTTTAAATAGAGTTAAGAGAATTTCCTCTGATTATTGAAATCCTATTTGAGAGGAGTGACCTTAAGGTATTCATCGTCATCAGAATCTGAACCATCCAGAACAACTAAGAGAGATTTCTTCTTTGATGTAATCTGAGATTTCTCTAAACTCTTGCGCTTACTTTTAGGAGTAGTTTTTATTTCAAGTTTTGCTATATTCTTGTTAATTAACAGAGGACTTGAAGAGGTATTAGCAAATTTCTTGATGGAATCTTTTGATTCGATAAATGATCCAGATAATCTAGGATCTTCTTCATCTGAGGAGAATGGGTTGCCTTTAGGATCCTTCTTCAGTAGCCCTGAGCCTGCTCTAATAGGGATTAGAGGACGTAAATAGGAAGGCTCTTTCATCTTATGAGCTTTAACGAAGCATTTACCTACCAATCTGTAACTCTTCTTAGTTTCAATAGGACTAGATTCTCCCTGTTGAGGGTTATTAGTAGGGATCCATGTTTCCAGAGTATCAGGACAAGAGGTCAGTTCATCAGTTATAGTTAGTAAGTCGTATTTTCGAGCTGGAATATCTTCATTTTGAAAGGAGTTATATTCATGATTCGGGGGACTATCCTTGAAAAAGGTTAGCTGTTGATCAGTATTTTCACTATTTGGTTTTGTAGGATAAGAACCATCAGAATTCTCCTTAGATTCATCATCAAATAAGGAAAACATACAGCAAGTCTTTACTCCAGTTTGATCAATTTTCTTTTTCTTCTTCTTAGGAGAACTAGTAAGAGACTCTGACTGAGATACATTATTTTGAAATAGAACAGGACTATGGATAGGGACATAGTACTCCGGGGGAGTCACGTACTGTTCTGACGCCTGAGATTGAGGAGTCTGAGGGAAGAGACCCTCTGTAGAAACTTGCATAATAGCATGGACAATCTTAGAATCTGGAATTAAACTCTTACAAACATTCTCAAGAGTTAATTCCAATTTTGCTATGAATTCCTCTCCTCCTGGTACTGAATAGAATCTGTCATAATTACCTGACACTACAATAGAGTCATCAGCTGAGTACCTGTCATATGTCGCATATGTCACATCCAACACTTCAATCAAAGTGCTAATACCACTACAGTATGAGATTGGTATGCTATATTGATCAAATTCTTTACTATTCAAGAAATAGAAACGTTTCTCTTCAAAAAGTTTAAGCCGTTTCAAATTAACAGCAAACAGATTTACATCACTAATCTCAGAAACATTAGAGAGGTGTGGCATATGTTCTGAAGGTGATGGAATAGGAGTAAAGTCTTCGATGGAGCGGATCAATTGGTCTACCCAGCTGAATCTCACTATAGGCACGCCTTTAGATAGAGCACACAGGACCTTGCTGGTGGTTCTGAGTTCCCCGACTATGAGATGGCTTACACTGATATCCCAGCTGTCTAGTACCGTTATGCTGTACTTTATAACCCTGGCTTTTATAGCGAAGAGAGATTTCTCGAATTTGGAGAAGCACAACACTATAGACTCCCATTTAAGAGAGTACCTACCTCCAATCTCTACCCTCTGACTAAACACAATCTGATCACCATCAAATAACTCACGTTCTGAGTTATGCAGCCTATTTGAGTTAATGTGAGTACCAAAAGTTGATGTATCCTTGATGAAAAGTTTATTTCTCTGCTCAGTATCATCTTTAATATGTACTGTTATTGTGGCATGATTCTTGCTAACAGACTGTTCATTGGGTATAGTAAGATCACAAGCTATCCTACCCACAGTGTAGCCTCTACCTGGTACCAAACAGTAAGAAACAGCTGACTTAAAATCTCTAGAAGTGCTTTGAGTATGAGAATTACTGCGAGGTTGTTGGTGTATCAATATCCACATTATAAGCTACACTAGTGCTGGCCTCGTGTATAACCTCAAATAACTTATTAGGAATTGTACCGAGTAGATATACGTATTTATTCATATATAAATATATATTAAATATGTGGTAACTTTATTACTAAATATAATTACAAACTAAACCTGAATATCCTAAATCTCCTTATCAGTCTGTATCATCTTATTCTTGTCAACAGCTTCTCTCCACTCAAAATACTGACTGCAGGATTTGTGCATAACTTTCAAGTACTGAGGTCCACCAATAGAGGCTGCCCAGTTAATCAACCATGTAGGTATCATACCTTGAGGATTATCGTAATAAGTCATATAAGCTATGGTGCCTATCTTCCCGTCACTCATCATTGCAGCTTTCTGGAAGTAGTCCTTAACACGAATAACTCCGCTTCTTTCTGGAAATATTTGGAACGGTTCGCTCCTAGCAAGAGTGACGTATATAGTTCTCTCGTCTTTGCAGAGTTTCCTGGACTCTCTAACGAAACAGTAGTCCCGATTGGATAGCGGGAAAGGATAGTTCAGCTGCCAGTAATAAGCAGTTTTCTTTGTGTCTGGATCTTCTTTCCTAACAGCTTCTACACAGTAGTCATCCCAATAATTCCTACATATGGATACAGGTAGTGATAATACAGCCTCTATTATAAAATAATATTAGATTAACCGGAATTCCAAGTCTACATAGCTATGTGAACAAGCCTCTACACTAACGTCCATCATGTGTCCCCATAGTTTGTACTGATAGAGACCCGAGTCCTCTCGGTACTTCCTGTGCATGGTACAACGGATATTATCTATCTCATAATTGGTAATAAACTCATAGCCTTCATAATCTACAGAAGTTATCAGTTCGGATGCTACTTCATCAAATTCTTTGTCTGGGAAATCTCCTTGTCCAGACTCTAACAACTCAAATCTGTTAGTAAGCTCAGAGGCCATGACAAACTTAAATCTACATTGTGTTAGAGTACCATGGATAATAATGCACCTACGACAGTAATAGAATATATATAACTGTAGAGATAACTCAACACAAATAAAAGAATCATAAAATTAATCTTCAAACAGTGTAGAAAAGATAAAATAAAGTCAGTAAACCTAAACGAGCTCAGAAATGTCTTCTCTTATTTCGAGAAATTTCGCGATTTGAGCAGCCTGATTCTTATGCAGAGTTTCAAAAGCGTTAATAATAACACCAGTGCTAGCGTGCCTCGGAATGGGAGCGATGTTCTTGGGCTCACCTGTCCATTTGGGAGGGTTCTCAAAACTCATTATTTTCTGGCTGGTGTTAGCATTAGTCTTTCTATCAGGGAGCTTCTTGCTAACGGGCTTTTTCCAGTTACCCTTCTTCTCGAATGCAGTGACGAGATTGCTTGTAGGAGTCCGAGTAGTGGTGGGAGAGTCCAGATAGGGAGGAGTACCCACCGGAGTGACCGGGTCGCTGTCTGTCTGAGCAGGATATGAACTAGGTCTTGGATTCAAATCTGGTATGTTGACCTGAAAATCATCCATATATTTAGGGTCCTGTACAGGTGACTGATTAGGAGAGTTAGCAAAGCTAGGAGGAACAATTTGGGAGAGATTCTCTTCTGAAATAATTGAGTGTATATCATCCAGGAAATTGAATCTCTCTTCTAACAACTGGTCCATGTCATGGAATGCTGGGTTCTCCCAAGCTGTAACCTGAACGCTCTCAATCTCTTCAGGGGTGAATAGGGGATTGTTCCCATCGTATAAACTCTGGTAAGAGATTGTACGAGGTAGTCCTGTACCTAGAGACTTAATGCCAAACACACTAGCAATTGACCTGTATGTGTTACATAAGTCAGAAGGAAGTATGAACTCTGATCTCAGAAATAATTCGTCTTCACAAGATCGAATATGTTCTAGATGGGAACAGATAGTATCTGCTACTATCCCGGAGTAATCTGGTAGATAAATATTAAAGCATTCTGAAGGAAATACCAAGGATAGAGAGTCCGAAGTCTTCTCAAAGTCCCAAGAAGTGAGAGAGTCTAGGCGTAGAGTTCTGGAGAAAGAAGTCTCTCCTTGCTCTGAGTATAAGACGAATTGTTTGGATACACCGAGCAAACATTTCTTCTTGCTATCCAAATTAGTTCCAGAGAAGAATTCATATCCAAATAGAGGCATAGAGCTCCAGAGCTTGAGCATAATCAGCTGACATTGCTCAAACGCTATTCCTCTCAGAGCTTGGTAGAGAAGGAGGATTGATTTACAAAGAGTCTTAGCTTTGAATTTGGGAGGGAGAACAGACTTCTTTACACTAATAAGCCAACTCTCCGTATGAGAATCCTGATGGTGGTCTCCAAAAGATATCTGACAGAGGAGAGCTGCGAATCTATGACAATCTTCCTGAGAGCAGAACAACTCTCCGGCTAGGAACTTAGCCTTGCATTGTGAGAAGAGAAGTTCTGCTCGCTTAGACCCGCTCTCCAGCTGCATGTTGTAGAAATAGCGATGCATTAGGATCAGCTGATCATTCTCCAACACGTCCTGCTCTGGAAGACTGAGATTCAGGTCTAACCATGGAGTATCCAACCTGAGCTGTCTCTTCTTGCTAATTTGTTTCTTCTTCTTACGACCTTCCTTCCTCTTAGCACGTCTAGAGTCAGCTGCTGCCTTACCAATAGTTTTACTGATGTACCGTCTCTTCTGAGCAGGACTAAGGCTAGCATTTGTCACAGAAGCTAGCTTCTTAGCAGCTGACAGGTTTGTGAAAGTGCCTTTCTTAGAAGTATCAGATTCTATTTGAGGAATTATAGCTGGATGATGTCCTGATGTTGTAGAGTAGTCTGCTGCCACTATCAATCCTACCTCTTCAGGATTCTCCATACCAACAATAGAGCAGATGTCCCTAACCACTCCCCTTACAGAGCTACTATGATCAATCAGTAGAGTCTTCATACTGCTGTCTAGATATCTTACACTAGTTATGCGTAGTTTCCGTCCAAACACGATGAGTGGATTGTTGTCTCCTGCTAGCAGCTCTCTGATTTCAGTCCCGTTAGATTGCCACTTACCTCGGAATACTTCAAATATTCCATACTCTTTAACAGAGTTAGCCATGACTAGAGAAGGCCTCCTCTTGGTCTTCGAATTGTGTGTTTGTTGCTGACATAGAGGGGTTTGAATGCCGAGACCTTCTCTCTGGTAAATCAGTGTTACCAGGTCAGCTATCATCTTATGAGGAGCTATTTCATACTCTGCTACAGAGAATCCTTTCTGGGGCTCTGAACCTACTGGCCTAACCAAACTCTCCAGATCTATCATCACTTCCAACTTAGCATTAGTCTCAGACTGTGTTTGAGTAGTTTTATACATCACAATTATATAATCAAGTAGATTCAAATTAACTAATCAGAATGCGACAGTATTTATATCCAAATAGGAATTGACGTGAATCATGTGATGGGTTTGTCATAAGATTGCGAGATCATAAGAACACTAACTACGTAAGAAAGACATTTAAATCACTTTCTTGTATCAACACCTTATTATACACTAATAAAATAAGAATCCAATCAATATTTACATACAATAAAAGCAGCAACAAAATTTACAAACTTACAAATCTCTACTTGCGTAAAGTATTTATTCTATTCATTTCCTGACTGACTCGGTCCATCTGGTTCTGAGCAGCCTGTAGCTCCCGTCTCTTGGACTCAATTAGATCAGAGCGCAGGTCTCCCGACGAGTAGAGACCTCGTAACTCGTCCTTGAGCTTGTCGATGCGGGACTTGATTTCCGTACTGTCACTCTGCGACTTCTCGCCGTTCTCTAAGATGACATATACAAGAAGAGAAGAGAGTTCTAACTCTTCAGAGAATGGGGTTTTTAACTGTACCGATCGAAACCCGGGACGTATAGCAGTCAATGGATAGGTAGCTTGACCTATCTGGTTAGGATCTCCGAACATGTCTATATCATGTACTACGAATCTTAGGAAAGCACACTCAGGGTTCTTTACAGAGAACTCAAAGCTCTTGTACTCCCAGACAGGGTTCAGACAGTTATCAGATATATTAGATGTCATATAATACTGATTGTCATAGTCTGCTCCTACAATTTCAACAGTAACACGACAGGAAGGGAACCCTCTGCCTATTCGGAACAGATGTCTCCCACCCAATACACGGATGGTTATACGTGTGGGGGGAGTGGGTACAGTCTTGGGATCTAGTGGATTGTACTTGGTATCTTTCATTCGCATAAAGGCAGGCTTCAACACGAATCCCAGTTTGTTGTTAACCAAAAAACGAGCATCGTTAACTTGCATAGCTTTATCTGGTGTCTGAAAATTGAGTGCTACCATCTGACACCCCATATTCCATAGAGGAATAGGCAAGTAGTTGGAAGAATCTATACGACTGCCCTTGGGGTATACTCTACTGAATTGCTGCTGGTTATAAATCACAAGTTTGGGAGCTGTCTCGCGATTGAGGGCGTGATGAAATGCTTTGGTTTCTGGGAATGAAGACATTTCGCTAAACTTTCCATTCCCTATAGATTCCACACGGAATGGAACAGATCTACAGTAAATGATCAAGTCAGACATCTCTCTTGCAATGCTAGTCCGCTTCTGGAGACGAGCATCCAAGCTCTGACTTCTGGTCAGTTCCTTCTTCACTTCATTAAGCTTAGACTCCCAAGATTTGAAGTCTTCTTCGTTTTCACAACCCACAAATAGAGCATTGCTAGATTCAGGTTTTAGCGTTTTGTACTCGACTGGAACGTCTTGAACCAGTCTCAGCACCCACTCACGACCTGCTAAATGTGGGCTAACCCGAGTCACTTCCAAATTCTCGATCCTTATGGTTTCCTCTTGATTATCCAGCTCAGGCTTCGGTGGGTCCATTGGAGTCAGAGGAGTGGTAGCATCGAACCTCTTAACGTGGTTTTCAGGAAACCATAGATTAACCTTTCCACCAAAGTCTCCCTGAAACCACCCCTTCGTGTGCTGGTGCTCTATCACATTAGTTATCTCTACTCCAGCTGGGAAGCTCAATTCATCTTTGTTCTGAGCAGTGAATGCGTGTATAGATCTGTATGTCACAGGATTAACAGATATGTACTCAGCTTCTGCTGAGGCTTCTGCATCTACTCCGATGTTCTTGAGCATACTCTCATTGATAGCGTGTTTAAGTTTCATCTTACGATAGAGAGGATGAGACTTGTAATAAACCACTAATTCACTCAGAGACTCGAACTGAGCAGTTCCTATCGTGTATAGACCACTGTCTTTATTGAACTCAACTCTACAATGCTTAATCTCATTCTCAGTCCTGAATGTTATCGTGTAGGTGCTCTGCTCACCAGAGGGACGGACTAGAAAGGCTCCTTCTAGTCGGACAGATGTCAGCATCTTCTCAGCTTCCCAGCGTTTCATACCCGCATGGAACCACGGCTGAGCCTCGTGGTTAGTGTTACTGAGGCTAGGACAGGGACAGGGAGTAGTCAAGATTTGTTCAAAGGTAGAAGCTCGTAAAGGGTGACACTTGTAGTAATCCACGAGACTAGGTATATCATCAAATGTCATAGGATGTACCAGCTGATAGTTGTACAGACCGTCAGGACTTGGTATACGTTTTACAAGACTGTGATAAACCTCTCTTTCATGTTTAAATGATATAGACACATAACCTTCATACTTATCATTAGGACGTACCAAGAAGGAACCATTACCACCTTCAAATTCTTTCAGTTTGTCCACTGCTCCATCTCTATCAACTACATGATACCATACATGATTTATATGTTTTAAGTGGGAAGGTACTGTTTCCATATAAATGTGGTCCCGTACATTCTCTGTGTCTTGTTCCTGGTCATCTTCTTCTATACAATAGGAAAGGATTTTGTCTGTCAGTACAAAGTAGCGACGAGTCCATACATTAGCTCCTGGATCTTTCAGATACAAGAATCCGTTCTTCTGGGAGTTGGATATGTCCTGCTGTTTAGTGACCTGAGCCTCTCCCGTATCTGTCAAGACCACGGTCTCATCTGATCCCTCGGGGAGTTTCTTGTGTTTTAGGATAACTTTACGTTTCAGCTGATTGGGAGAAGGAAGGCAGGTAGCGCCCTTTACTGGTTCTGTAAGCAACAGATCTCCTAAAATCTTCTTAAACTCATAAGCAGTATTCTTCTGTATTGGAATAGAGCAGTGCTCTTCTAGTGATAATATCATGGGGTAGTCTGAGGTAGCGAAGGCATGCTCACGAATAGCAATTACTATGTCACGGAACTTTATCTTTGTACATCTGGTGTGACCATGAGTGATCCAAGGTAAGTCATCAGGACCTCCGTCCCAGAGATCCAGCTCTATACATCGACACCCGCTCCTCATTACTCGTATATAAGCCTCTACAGTACTCTCTGATGCATACTGGTTACCAGTTAGATAGGTGTTATGAGAGGAATTGATCCAATACTCAGACATACTGTAGTCCATATAGTTAGGATCAGCAGCCAAGAGTCTAGAGGTGTATTCATCATCGAATAAACTATTCCCACGAGAGAAGAGGTAGTCGAAGAATTCATCTATCGGGAAGTTGGGAGTGGAGAGAGGCTTCTCAGAGAGCAGATAAGGCCGGATCATTTTCTCGGCCAGTAAGGTGGTTATAGGAATGTGATGAACGAATTGTTCTGATTGTAGAAAGGCACAGAGCTCTTGAGAGCTAATATACCAAGAATTCTTGAGCTGGAAAGACATGCAATGACTAAGTAGCTTCATCATATCTTCGTTGAATACTAGTTTTTTGTGGTAGAATTGTCTGAACTGTGGAAAGTAAACATAACCAACATTCTTAGTGTCAAGGTCTGCAATCAATTTGTGTTGTTTTTCGCGAGGAATTTTGAGCTGAATTCTATTGAAAAAGGTCTTCTTTAAATCATTAGTCCCAATAGTGCTGGTCTGGTTCCTATCCAGTTCATTGAATTCCTTCATAAGCCAAATCCTAGTATGACTATTTGTATCAAGTTTCGCGATTGTTTGCATGTGAGTCAAAAGTCCCTCGGACCAGAACTCACGAATGTTCCAATTAGAGCAAATAAAGACTCCAAATTTCAATCTAAACTCTGAACCATATACAATCGTAAAACACATTTTAGCATCAGTAACACTGGCATCCACAATCCTCTCTTCTCTCAGAATATCATTCCCCTTCCTCACCTCATGAATAGTTCTTATATCTATTATGTCTTCAGCTTTACCACCTTTAGAAGGCTTGACTAAAATCTCCAGCGTATCCTTACTACATCTAATAAACTTCTTTCTGGTTGGTGGTCTAGCTGTTAGCGGTATTTTAATGAATGTTGCTTGCATTTCTTGGAATATTACGTCAGTCATCGCTCACTCAGTAAAATCTACTAACGCTATTGCAACAGCTGTCAGAATGGCTATAGGAACATATTCTAACACCTCAATGGATTAATAAATGATATGTAATATATAATGGTAAAATGATACTCCTGACAAGACAATGACATTAGAATACGGATTTACTAACAAATACGAAAACACTGACATAGTACTTACGTCACACAACAATTGAAATCGCCTCAATATTGCGTCTTCTCCAGATTCTGTTTATGGAGATCTGACAGCTGTTGGTGCTTGACCAGCTGATCTCTAGATTGGAACTGTCTCTTACACAGCAGACATGCTAATCTGTCCCAGTCCGTGTACAGAGGTTCTGCATTAATCGGTAAGAGAGGGGCACTGGTAGCAGCAGAGCTACCAAGCTGAGAGAAGTCCAGCTGACTTGAATAATTGGAGATACCTACCTCTGGGATAGCACGAGTGTCTAAGCTGAGGTTGATAGGACCTAGAGTGAAATCTCCAGACAGGACAGGGGGAGCAGGAGGAACAGTCTCACTTTCTTGGGGATTAACAACAGCTACAGGTTTTGTAGATTTGGTATTGTTTTGTTTTTGAGCCCATCTTTCCATATCTTTAGCTATCCTCCTAGCCTGCTTCGTATTACTAGTAGAGAAGCTGTCTAGTTCAGCTTTCTTTTTATCTTTGGTTTTAGGCTGACCTGAGTCCTCAGTCTCTACAGGAGCAGAAGTAGGAGCAGGGACAACAGGTGTGTCTGTTTGTGTAGGAATCTGTAGAGCTGTAGACACGTATACGTAAGAGCCCTGTACGGGATCGTAGTAGCAGAACTTCTGTGAATTAGCATCGTAGTGATACTTGGAATTTGGATCGTAATACAAACCTACAGAAATATCAACCTACAATCGAAAGCAGTAAACTAAGAGAGCTCATTAACTGACCGCTAGCACTATCGTAGTAGTATCCAGAGGTAGGATCGTATTGGTATCTAGACTCAGTACTGCTACTGGAGACAGGGGTCGAGTAGGTGACAGGTTTAGAAGAATATTCTTGTTCACCTCCTAGCTTGCTCCCACCTGTGACTACCTTACCCTCTGGTCCTTGCTCCGACACAGATGACCAGCTCCCCTGCTCTATAGCAGACAGAGCTGCTTGATTAGGTTTGTTAGAAGTAAAGTTTCCTCTAGCAAAATTAGCTATAGTTCTTATCCCATCAACAAAGAAGGCTGGGTCCTGTCCAAAGATAGTGTCTAGCGTCTCTGTAGCCTCTGAGATTCCTACAAACTCTACGAAACAGAACCCCCGAGACTGTTTAGTAAGTCTATCTCTGATCAGACGGATATCTTTAACTCGGTTATTTGATATAGTGCAGATAGCAGCTCTAACCACTTCCTCAGTTGTTGTAAACTTAAGACCTCGTAGTATGAGGACATTAGAGGGAGGTGCTAGTTCAGGAGGTCTACTGCCTTGATTAACTGCCTCAGATTCGTAAAGAGGATTGCTGCATATATAACAAACTAATCTGTGACTATAGTTAGAAGCGTTACATTTCGCACATTTCCATTCGCCCTCTCTAGCCTTGAGTACTGTATACTCTACAGTTATTTTCTCTCCGAAAATATAGAAGGAATCTTTGTTCTGAGTCAGCCAGGCAGTGGCGTCACTTTCATAAGCAAACTCAATCAGTCCCATCCCGCGACTCTTCCTCGTATCCGTGTCATACAAAATGCGAATTTCGCGAGTCTGGAAGGGGCGAGTTGACACCTCGATATCTCCCCGGTCAGCTGAGGTGGGCAGATTGGAGAGTAGGATTAAGGGGGAGGGGTCTTTAGAGGGCTGTGGGGTCTTTTCTCTGTACTCTCTCGACCTGGAACGAGAGGATCTTTTTGAAGATCGATGCTCTGAACGTTTGGGTCGATCTAAGAAAACAATTGAGTAATATTTGTATCCGAATTCAACTGTGTTAAAGCCTATCATATGATAGGGACAATTGGTAACACTCAAATCTGATAGGTCAATACATTTTAACACCTATCTCAGAGAGTTTTTGAGATATCGCTTAGATCTTAGATCTTGCATAAATATATTTATAACATTACACACACATGCCAAATTTCAAGTCTCTCAATTCGAACAAAAAACAAACATAACAATCTACAAATTATATAATAGATAAATAATATTACTTACAATTGTCATTACGTTTGGACTGCTTGCGGTCTGGACTTCTACTATAAACTCGTCTCCTCTCACGAGAATAACTCCTGCTCCTTCGCTTCCTAACTGGACTCCCTTCCTCTGAATACGACCTGCTCCTTCTCCAAAATGCGTCCTCTCTCTCTCTGCTGTGAGATCTAGACCAATATGACTTCTCATTCCAGTGAGGACTTGATTCCGGTGAGACTATCAGTCCGGGCTCAGGACTCAAACTCTCCACAATCCTAACTCGTCTGACCTCTCTCTCCGGAGTCTCTCTCCCGCTCCTGCTCCTGCTGCTTCTGGTTGTGTAGCGGAGCTTTTCTCTCCGAGAAGTGTCTCGCTCTCTCAAATGCTCCCGACGATACTTCAACTCCAGAGCCTCGATTCTACGCTCGTCAGCACGACTTCTACCACCCTCTCTCTTCGAATCTGAATCATTTGCAAATTCCCTCAACTCCCTCTCGTATTCTCTCTCGTAAGGATGATCTTGATACCGCCAGTAGTCTGATTCTCTGGTCATCTTTATGCAAGAGAGATACTGCACTGAGATGTAATTTGTAGTTAAGTTTGTTCTCAAGAACTATCCATCTCACCCATTCAATCTTTCCTACCCTCAGTCGCTACTACTCTCTACTGAGCTCAGGTAGGGGCGTAACGACACAGCACGTAGGCACAAATATACCTTATAATACCCCAGCAATTCCCACACATATACTGCAACAGATACTTCATAGAGCTTAGTTATGTTTGAAATATTCACGATGCAATTGATTAAACAATGGAACCTTCCCTCACAGGGATAAGGTAATTTGTTGTAAGTTGAATCACAATTTCAATAGTGCTTACGTTTCCATGGCAACGTAAGAGCTGTCTACAAATAATCCACCAAATTAGCTTAATAATTAATGAGAGGCTTTCAATGATGCAAATTCCAGAATTGTTTGAGGAGGAAGATGGAGTTCAAGCAAGTAGAATATAACAAAATTATTCGCAACTGAGCTAGCATTATACCCCGAGCTTAAACGGTTATATAATTGCAATTTATTAAAAACTGTCCAGCTAATAATTACTAATATATACACATACAGATAGGGAAAGAGCAAGCGAACAGAATTAATACAATATATACAAATTCATACTCAGATAGCGACTTACCACTAACTTTGAACAGATTTCTTCCTCATTCTTACAAGAGATACTTCTTCTTCCAGTTGCTTTTTCCTACCAATTTCCTCCAATAATAATATTCTAACTTCTTCGTAAAGGTTGCGAAGATTTGTTTCTTTCATTTCTCGCTCAAAATCTGCCATGTCCAGGAACATACGTAGTTCTGGAATCGTGAAGGGACTCCACTGGCCAATTTGATCATCAAATGGTTTTCTTTTTAATATTAATTTCCAATCACTTCTGTCGGAACAACGCACCATATTTATAAGCGGTAATTCCGTATCTTTAACCTTTCTAGTGATTCCATGTAAATGCTCGTAGAATATAAAGTCAGCTGGATTCTCTACAATGAATAGCTTCCTGATTAACAAAGCAATCGCTTCGAATGCCATCGTATGATTGTCTATATTCACAAATGTTTTTGCATCCCTTTCAAATGTAACCTTTTCAGTATGATTCTGCCCCCTCATCTCTATCTCATCTTCTATCAGGATGTCTGAGAGAATGTGCAGAGAGCTCCACACCATACCAACACCAGTAGGGGGCATTACATTAAGATTTCCATCAATACACAGATGTACTGGTACGAACCCTTGAGCTAAGTTATTCTCGATTTTAATACGGAAAGACTCATCACTGCTCATATTATATTTCTCTATGGGAATACGTAGATCTTCTACTGTATCATTTGTGAAGATAGACTCTTGTGCGATATTTAAATCTCTCGGACCAACAGTCACCGCTGCCTTTTTCTGTTTGGTCATTCTTGAGAGGGTCCTGGCTCGCTTGGAGGCTGATGTGAAGGGCATATCCGCAGGATCTGCATCAGTGTGTATGGGCATTGATTCTGAAGATTTCTTAACTGTTTTCATTTCAAAATTACCTGAAAGTTTAGACCTAGTTTTCTTAACGACTTTGTGCTTTGCACGAGATATCATAATAGGAGCAATTCAGCTATTTATTGTAGAGCCTGATTGAAGGCTACTTGGATGGCTATTGCATAGGAAAGAACTTTATACCCAGAGTAAAGCATCAAATTAGTGTGAGAATAGGAAAATGGAACCTGGTGGCTTTTGTGCCAAAGTGTCAACAGACCATTCGTAAACCAATTCAATACTTAATTGATAATTGGTAATTTCTATCAGTTACAGTAGTGACTATTGTCACAACTCGTAATGAATTACTTAAATTTGGTGAGCTTACCACTACAACTAAGAGAGGCTTTATAAATCCAAACGAAATCAGATAAAATACCCAACTAAGGTAGATTCAAATCTTAGAAAAATCTCACCATTTACTACAATGATAATAGCCATTTTTGAAGTAAAATTTGTTGTCAGAAAAGTAGCCTACATACCTACACAGATAAGATCACAATCCTAAGCTAAAGAGAGTGAGATAATCATCACTAGAATAGGGTGAATATATAAAGAAACGAAGCGTAGAGTTATCGTAAAATAAAGCATTAATGATACGAAGTAAATCTTTAGAATTCAATAGAACCATGTGAGAATTGTATGTATGGGAGGCATTGAGATGCTCTTGAGATTCTCACCAGAACAATAGAATTTGTATTACGAAATAATCAGATACAAGAGCCTTTGGTAGAATAAGAAATATTATGCCCACTAGCAACCATGAGACAATTCTCAAACATACAAGTGAGTATTGCTCGTGTATATGTATATGCCTTCATAAAACACTTGCATTAAGTATATAAAATATCCCAGTGAAATAATTAATGTATAATGAATACTGAATTGCAATTGGACGAATATTCAAACAAAGAGTGCCCATTGCCTCCTCCATATGAGATATACGAAGACAACGGATTCACTCCAAACACCAATCCTTATAAAGCTCAACAGGAAGCAGCTGTAAGATTGAGCGATTTTCGTCAGAAGAAGGTACCTCAAGTTAAGACTCTGGACTGGATTCTCTCCAGCATCTCATTCGTGTGCTGTCTAGCCTGTGGAATTCCATCTATCATTTTCACATTCTCAGCCTGCAAAGACGCAGAAGAAGGCAAAACAATCGAAACAAATAGAAAAGTCAAGTACGGACGTGGATTTGCTCTAGTAGCAATAGTAACGGGTACAGTGCTGTACACAGCATGTTTCAGTCTAATAGCAGTGATTGTAATAGTTTTTATACTACGAAACTTAGTGTATAATGATCAGTGAGTATTACAGGTAAGCTTCATGCCCTTGTTACGATGTGTTTCATTTCAATTAAAGAGAGATTGCACAAGAACTCTACATATAAGGGATTAAGGGATACACTGTATTACCGCCACACAATGTATTCTTTAATCAATTCATTACCTATTGTTAGCTTAATGGCTACAGAAAAAGAGAGAGAGGCTTTCGGCTATGAAGGAGAATACCACACCTCACCGGGACCCTCAGCTCCAGCCTTACAGTACCCTGACCTAGAGTCAGCTATGTATCCGGGAGTTGTGCTTACCATGGATCAACCCACGATGCTACCACCTAACCTAT
This sequence comes from Oopsacas minuta, assembly GCA_024704765.1. Lineage (NCBI taxonomy): Eukaryota > Metazoa > Porifera > Hexactinellida > Lyssacinosida > Leucopsacidae > Oopsacas > Oopsacas minuta. The sequence continues at coordinate 672,663 of JAKMXF010000210.1, read as the reverse complement.
ACGATGTGGGGATGGGAGCAGCTGCTGGTCCCTGGGTATGGATACTGTCTATATCAGCTTGTATAGCTTGTCCCTGTCTGGGGATATTCTCTATCATTGCAGCATTTCTAGTGCGATCAAGCGAAAACAAAAAAGACTCAGAGAACACACATTACTGGGCCAAGATATTAAAGATAATCTCCTACACTGCTATAGTATCTTCCCTGATCACGATACTACTAGCAATAGGAGCTCTAATTGTAGCGATGTCTATCATACTAGACGATATTGTTAAGATCACTGATTCCGTCAACCAAATAACAGAATAGTTATAGTTCAAACCATCGAGAAGATTTGAGTTCGTTACAGAGCGTATGTTTAAAGCTGATAGGATAATGACTTAGTGTTATAATGTTCTTATATTAAACTGAAATAATTATTCATGAGTAGAAATGGATAAAAACCATAAAAACAATATATGTCAATAAAACATACTACATACTTGTAAAGGATTTCTATTCTAAAGATTTCTTAAGTTGTGTAGCAGGGTCTTGCCCTTGAGGGGTGTGTTACTCTTCTGTAACATGTGAGCACATTCAGTGTACCCCCTCTCTATGGCATAGTGTAAGGGAGCTCTCTTAGATTTGTCCTGACAGTTAGGGTTAGCTCCAGCCTCTATTAGTTTCTTGATGAGGTCAGGACGATTAGCAAACACACAATTGTGTAGAGGAGAAGCAGAGTGTAAGTCTAACAGATTGACATCACAATATTTGGAAGATATCAACAGCTGTACAGATTCTGATGTACCGTCATGACAGGCAAGATGTAGAGGAGACCACCCAGATGTATCAGGAATATTTACATCTCTTCCACAATTCTAACAAATAAATGTACAAACTATTTAACTATTAAGTAAATAAATGACGAAACTACATTCAATCATTGACTATACTCCTGACTTGAATTACTACATTCAATCATTGACAATAATCCTGACTTGAATTACTACATTAGGCATAAACACATACTGTAACATGTTAATATATAGGAGTGTGTGACTATACAATAGCAATCAGACTCTAAAGTATAATAACAAATATTCTACAGCATACAAGCATGGACACACTACTGATAATCGTATTAATTCTATTCATTGTGTATCTGGTGACTGCTAACAAGAAGAAGAAGAAACAACCCCCTAAACAATCTACACCCACTCTTCTAACGATCCAGGACAAATACAGAAGTTTTGAGGATTTACAAGCTAGCATGCGTAAGGCGGGCTTAGAGTCTAGTCAGCTGATATTTGGTATAGACTATACACGTAGTAACAACACACAAGGGGAGCAGACCTTTGGAGGACACTCTCTACACGCATTAGTCCCTCCTCTCCTCAACCCATATCAGAAAGTTATACGGACTCTAGGATTAGTGCTAGAACCATTTGATGACGATAATATGATACCTGTTTATGGTTTCGGGGATTCTAGAACAAAAGGAAATAATGTATTTAACATCAAGACAGATGGAGGAATGTGTAACGGAGTGAGTGACACTTTGAAGATCTACGAGCAGATTACTCCACACATTACCCTCTCTGGTCCCACCAACTTTGCGCCTCTCATTGACAAAGCAATAGAGATAGTTAGGAGTATGACGTCATATCATATCCTGGTGATTATAGCGGACGGACAAGTAACAAATGAAGCAGACACTATCGCGGCAATAATACGAGCTTCTAAGTATCCGCTATCTATAGTTATGGTAGGAGTAGGAGATGGACCATGGGATACGATGGAGGATTTTGATGACAGAATTAAAGAGAGAACTTTTGATAATTTCCAATTTGTGAACTTCCACAAGGTCACTCAGGGTCAAGACTTCCCTGAAGTGAACTTTGCACTCCACGCCCTCATGGAGATTCCAGACCAGTTCAAGGCTATCCGACAACTTGGACTCCTCTAAGTGCTCTGAACTGATTATTAATATAATTATGTCTATTACGTAGGTAACATGCATGTTATGAGAATACTCTGAAATTCAATAGAGAAACCAGATTCAAAGAGAATGTAATTACTAGTTATAATATTATTAACAACCTCTAGTATGATTTGAAGACATATTAGAGAATTAGCTGTAATAGCATAGTGTAGAGGGGTCCTACCCTCAGCATCACTGATACACAGCTTAGCTCTAGCTACTAGTAGCATCCTGGTGTGTTGAGGGAGGTTAGCAAATACACTGATATGTAGAGGAGACTGCATACGACCGTCTCTCTCGTTAACAGCTCTATTTACACTAGAATGTCTGTAGAATACATATATGATATGTATAGAATGACTATTACAAGTTATATGTCTGAATAATAATTACTTGCATAAGAACTCCAAACATCTGAGACTCTCTTCTATCTCTGCACATATGTGAATAGCATTCTTCCCCTCTTTATTCTTGAGAGATGAATCAGCTGATGACTTCAATAATAGTTTAACTAGCTAATACAAGCTATAAAGAATATTTGGAGCATCAAACAGAATAACAAACCTGATCTCTCCCGAACTGTACAGCATAGATTAGAGCAGAGTTACCTGCCTTATCTACTAAGTTAGTATTAGCTCCTTTCTTAATTAATATCTCAGCAGCCTTTAGCTGATCTCCCACACAAGCATACATAAGAGCAGATCTGTTCTCTGTATCCAGCTCATTCACGTTCTGTGTAGCTACTAACCTCTTTAAGAGACTCCGGTTACCCTACACACATATAGATATAACAATTAGTATATATCCAATAGAGGAGAGTACTTACTTGAGAAGCTGTCATGTGTAGAAGAGAGGCACTAGACCAACCCAGTCTGTCAATTAGAGGTATCCTGGTAGCTGAGGACATGGAGGAGTAACTACTAATAGAAGACGTATCAGACAAGAGACTGTATGTGTTAGTTGATAGGTTGTCAGATGTCATATTTGACAGAGGATAGGATTCAGGTGATAAGCTCCTGGATTTATTAGACCTGATAGAAGGAACAGCTGAGGAGATAGGTCTGTCTATTGAGTGTATACTCTCTCTGCTAGGATAGGATGAATGAATAGGAATATACTCAGGAGAGAATCTGTAGTAATTGGTGTCTGAAGGAAGGAAGTGTAGAGTCCCGTCCATGCTAATAAACACCTATACAATTGTTATAAGTAATAATTATTTATGAATTAATGGAACAGGGATATTACCTGTAGATTCATTAACTTCTGTCCTACGTCAGCAGCAGCATTTACACTACCTACTCCATCCATATTATCCATGAACCATTTGACTGCATGACTGCCTGAGAACACAGACAAACCATTATCGAACTGTTTACACGGAATTCCTGTCTTAGGATTAGCCAGAGCAGTGACGTATGTGATAAGAGACTTCCTGTACGATGCGTCTAAGAGAGCTGTTACAGAGCTTCTTTGCTGCTATAAAGTTAATAATCAATAGAATGAGTAATGTATAAGCATTAATGATAACTTACAGGATATCCTACCCATCCTTGGTGACTCCTACCTATTACAGGACCAGCTGGATACATAGACGCGTAGTTTTGAGACCATCTAGACTGTCTCATAATTGGTGTGTTCTGACCAGTACGTAATGAACTGATTGATGAACTTATACTGCCAGCACGTCGACGATATGGTGACGTCATGTCGGTATTTTCCTCATCAGATCCCGTCTGTCCGTCAGGAGCTGTTCTTGCTCTCAAGAAAGAATCTTTCTCTTGCTTAAATGCTATCCTCTCGTCCTCTAATCTCTTCCTTTCTGCTTCTAGAGCTTGTCTCTGATCGACTAGCTCTCTTTCAGGAGTTATTAACGACCCTTTAGACTTATCACCACCCTGAACAAGAATATTTAACTAATAATATATTATATTATATGATATATATTACCTTAAGTACAAGAAGCTCTAATTCCTGTATCTTTTTCTCAAGACTCTCTCTCTCATCTTCCTTCAGATTACTCTGCTCGTTCTGTCTAGCCAGCATATGCATAACCTCCTCTCTTTCTAACTCAACTCTCTCTTTCTCCTCTTTAACTCTCTCTAACTCCCCAGCAGATACCCATCCCTCTCTGCTCTCGATCAGTTCCTTGTGTAGACGAGCTATCTCCTTCTCGTAGGCAGAGAGCATTGCCTTCTTCGTAAAGTCCTGATTCACAATAGCTTTATTCTGTATATGTTTAGCTCGCTGAGCGAATTTTAGAGTACTTAAGGTCTCCAGATAGCAATCTGTCATAGGACTGACTGTACATACTAAGAAGGCCTTGCTGTTACCACCCAGGGAGTCCTGTAGGATCCTAGTCAGCTTACTGTCTCTGTACGGTATGTAGGAGTGATATCCAGAGCTAGTCAGGGCTAGAACTACTTTACCGAATGTTGTGAGAGATGTATTGATGTTCTTAGTCTCTGTTAAATGTTTGTCTTTTGCTTCTATATCAAATCTATTAGGAGGGAATTAACTGAATTACTATGCGTTATTTCGCGGCAATTCTCACCTCTCAGAGCCAGCTAAATCAACCAAGCGTAATTTCCCAATAGTTACTCTACTCCTGTATGATCCGCCAGATCGCTCTATCACTATTGTGAATACAGCATGACTGCGACTACTCTCTTTGTTCATTTTAGAACCATCTGTTATACGAGCTGTTGATCCCTTCCTGAGAAGTCTGTTCACATCCATGGTCCCTTTAACCACGTGTTCACTCAGTCCCTCTACAAACGTACAGCTGGAGCCGTCCTCGCGTACTCGTAGCTTTTCATGAGATGGATCCAGTAGGTCAAATAGACGCTCGTTATAAATTTCCAAGAAGGAGACCCGTACCTATAATTTATAGTTCTTATCTATGGTTGATAAACTAATTTCTATTTATTATTTAGCTATGAGTTCAGATAAGATAACTGCTGATCAGCTGTCTGAATATATCTACTCAGGACCCGAGACCAGGAGAGAGAAGCTCTGGAGGAAACTCAAGGAAAACCCCTTCGTACCTCTGGGATGTGGACTGACAGTAGCAGCACTTTCTTATGGATTATATCAGTTCGTTAAAGGTGATCAAAGAAAGTCAAATTTGATGATGCGGGCCCGTGTAGCAGCTCAGGGATTTACAGTGTTCGTTATAGTAGCGGGAGTATTGCTCACCGCCAAGAAGAAGCCAGTTGAAAGCACCAATAAATAATAGAATTGTTTGTTCTTTATTATTTGTTTAGATAACTTACTAAGAACTTAGAATCCGAGTCAGCTTTATTCTGAATAAAATGAAATATCTCCTCAGAACACCTAGGGATCAGGCCTCTCCCCTCCTCACTATATGTCCCTTCTATCGTGTGTGTCTTACCAGTACCAGTCTGTCCGTATGCTATAACACTACCATTGTATCCCTCCAGTACTGATAGGACAATAGGCTGAGCACAAGTATCATACACTTCTTCCTACAATTAATAATAGATAACACTAGTATAGCTATAATATAGCGGTTATTATACCTGTAATGCTGTTATATCAAACAAACTATCATAGAAGAATGTCTGAGGCTTAGGGTCAGGTTGTAGATTTGCTAAGTCAGTGACGTCAATGAGAGCTTGAGGAGACCTGCCTCTCAGGTCTAATCCCAGGTTCCCTCTGAATACAGACACACCTCCATGCTCCAGATGCACACATCTTTTGCTATTGGACTCCTTGGTTAGAGGGGGTCTAACTCGTAGACCCACTTTAAAGTTATCGTTCTTATTATCACTCCGAGATTTATCATCCATTCTAAAGCATTTCAATCAGCTAACGAATATCATAATAACATTTAGTAATAAGGTTATACATTGTGTAGTTATTAATAGTAATATACTGAGTGATTAGGCTGTTAGTTAGAATCCTGTTCTAGCATTGATTGTACAAAATCTCTGTAGTTAATATTCCCAGTATTAGGATCTATTGCTGAGTGTAAGAACTCATCTAATTCTTCTTTAGAAAATGAATCTTCCCCCTCAGTGAAGTAAGCCTCAATATCCTCAGGTGTTAGATATCCTCTGTTATCTCTGTCTAGAGTCTCGAATGCTTTCAATAAGATCTCCTCGCTAGCAGGAGAGTAGCGCTTCTCTGCTACAGCTTTAAACACTACCTATAATACACTATAAGTATATTACCCAATCATTTATATGGCTAATGCACTTACTGGTTCAAACCTATCATACCGTATGTAACCAGTAGGTTCCTCCTCCTCCATCTCAGTTATCAGATCGTGTAGCTCTGTCTGAGTGGGGTACAGCTCCAGAGAGGCTACGATAGCCCTCACCTCACTAACATCTACAGTCTTGGTATTCTCGTGATCAAACACTGAGAAGTTTGACAACATCTTCTGTTTGATCTCTAAGGTAGCGGCATCTTCTGGAGGTTGAGTAGATGCTGATTCTGTCATAAGGTTAGGAGATGTGTCAATTGACATGTCAAGCTATTGACGGATATAATATTATGCCATAAATTTCCTCTATATGTTATAATTATATACAGCTTCCTTTGATGTATTATTATTATTACAGTCAGCAAAATGACTAAGCAAATGACATAGCAAGTTATATAGTGATACTATTAATTATGGCTTCTTATTCCGCTGCTACTAATACTGTATAATTACAGAGCAAAACAATATATACGTATTATCACAAATATTACTAGAGTTGCTTCAAAAATAACAGGGCTCTCAGCTGACTGAGAGAGAGCATTGATTGCCGTCCAGCTTCATATTGTTAGCAAACAGAAATATATCCACAATCCACCAAATGAACAGTACTACACTCAGTAGCACAACAATAACTACCCCGATACAATTACAGATAAACCAACGAATAGTTAAAGAGGATCTTCGTTTGTGACCTCTACAACAATAAACGTTAAGAGCACATAACAGTAGAGAGAATGGGACTAAAATAAGAAATAATATAGTTTGTATTATTGCTTGATCATAACGACCTATATAATAGTTAGCACCACCCACATAGCCGAGGAATAGTGCGTATATGACAGCACTGTTAGCAGACTTAGTGATAAGATAACAGGTATCATTCTCTGAGGAATATGAGTAGCAGACTGAATTTATGATACAAGTGTCTGTTATGTTGCCTCTAACATAAAAATCATAGAAGAAACAATCGCTCTCGCAAACGCATTGATTATCAATACATTGAACAAGAAAGCTGTTTTGTACTAAGGATGTAGCTGTACATTGTTGAGCAGAATTACACGAATGTGATAAGACTCGATAGGTCAGTACACATAGCAAGCATAGTAGCAAATAATATCGCATGATAAATATCTGTTAGATGTTATAAAGTTGTGATTATGATTACTAATTGCTAATTGTAATTATAGAATAATTAATGCCTTGTAAGGAGATACAAATCCCCTCAATTTCCCATAATATAATCGCTGATAATGCTTATAGTTCACCATGTATGGTCATCATGGGTATAATGTAAAGTCTCAATAGAGGTACTCATGAACCATGTCCCACCCCTTACGATATAACAAATAATTGAAACAAGGTGTATTTCTAAATAATTAATAATGATAAGAATAACAAGAGGATTTCTAAATGTTCTTGCGTTCACAAGAATTGTAATATACAATATATATATATATTCTATGCCAGCATATAGAGTGCGACAAATGCGATATTTATTAATAAGGGCTATTGATTGGGCGAGGAAGATTCATGAGTGATGAGTAAAAATAGTAAAATTAGGCAGGTCAATTAATATACAATATCTGGAGCGAGTTGATATATTTAAAAGCGTCAAAAGAGGTTAGGGTTGTAATAGGATGCTTTAAAAATAAGGATATGTACACAGTCACATCACAAGTCACGTCTGATCTTTCCTTAACCAATGTAAACCGGTTTTACACCAAGTCGTAATATCTTTAATGGAGCTGTAAATCTCTACTGATTTGCCAACAGAGTTGTTGAGGCTTTGAATAAATGGAAGTACATCGTCTTCGTATAGTTGTGATTTGTTCCATAACTCTAAGCTATTGAATTGATACTCCAGAACCTGAATAAAGCAGGATAAATTACACTAGCACATCAGCATGGTAGTTATCTATATAGTCAATAATTACCTGGAGATAGTCCGAGTTCATAGTAGCGATCTTCTGGGGAACTTGTACCATGTTAGTGGGAGACCAGGAAGAGGCATATGGAGATTTGTTTGACAGAGGGGTCTTAGCTTTGGTGTCCGATTTATAAACGCTAAAGAACTCGTGTAGCTCCTTGTGTGTGCTCCTTAATGAATCCTGCTTAATAACGAATATTCTATTGAGAATAACTGCTTGACATCTCATACAGATAGTAATCAGCTGAGGACTTTGTTTAGAGCTAGAGAATCCTAGTCCACCCCCGCTACTGCTAGCAGGTCTCAATACAAACTCTAGCAGATCAAATGTATCTGAGTAAGTAGGAATAGCCTCAGTCTTGTCCTCCAGCTGATCTCCGTATAGCATGAAGCTGAGTGCTGCTTCACAGTAGAATAGCGCTTTCTTGTAGCTACATTTGAAATGGTCTGCTTGATGTTTCAGACCTTTAGCCTCCTAAAAAGTATCTAGCTAAAACAACAAATCTGGTGAATATAATCGTAATACTAACCGTGAGATAGTCATGAGAGGTAGAGGGACGTGCTATTTTAGAGGGATACGATACGCCAGTGTGACTGCTGGTACCCCATCTGTCATCAGCAGAGCTTTGAGTGGGTGGGATCATAGTACTAGAGACAGGGGGTTCATAGCAGGCATCCATGTGCCAGGACATATCTGGAGAATTGATCATGTTTCGAGCACCTTTGTGAGGTATCTTTTTCTGAGGCTGTACTTCTGCTACTCTATATAGAATAAGATTAGCATCTTTATATGTTTGTAATACAAGATACAAATATTTGATATAACTTAAATAAATAAAGAGGTTATGTGCTTAGTATGTTCATTAGTTACCTATGTGGACAGCTATAAGTTGGAGGAATAGACATATCCTTTCCAGAGTCAGGAAGTCTCTGGATAGGTTGAACACGTGCCATCTGCTTGCTACTCTCAGGGGGCTTATCTCCAGGGAGAGAGATTTTCACTCTAGGGAAGCTAACAATTAGAGGCTTGACCTTGTCAAGTATTGCAATCTTATCTAAGGAGATTGAAATCTTCAATCGTTTCGGGGAATTTGAATCGGAATCATGAGACATCTCTCTACTCCGTGGCTGTAGAACAAACAATATACTAAACTCTGTAGTGTGTATTGTTTATGATATAACACAATAGTGTAGTTATTCTTTTCAATGTTGTCTTGTAACAATATAGTTGTGTACAGTCATAAAATTATACTAGATCAAATTAGATCTTGTTGTTGTAGTAAACAAAGATTGCTTGTTTATAGAATTACGCAGATAATTATTAAATTTGTCTGTAATGATTAGCTGAGGCGTATAAATTATCATATATTACAGCATGTATACACATATATGATTATCTTACCATTGAGCTTTTGAGATGCATGACTGGTTCTGAGGTGGCATTGAGACGAGGATTCAAGTCACGAGGAGGAGAGGTAGAACGATGAGAGTCCCAATAAGGGCACTCAGTTCTGAAACAGAAAGAGACCAATTAATGAAATACTTGTAAATATTTAGGTACATGTGATACGTAGCTACACTCAGGAGTAAGATTAGGTATATTAATTATTTAGAATAATGTACGCAGTAATTAGCGATTAAAAGACTGTCTTGCAACTTGAATATATTCAAAGGAGCAATTTTGTACCAGTAGATGAAATACACAGCAAATAAAGGGAAGAGGGAATCTAATAGCCTTACTTGTGATTAGATGTAATATTCATTTTATTCCAAGAGTGGATATTGCTATCTCCATTGGAGCTGTCAGAAGAAGGACTAGACTCCCAACCTCTGTTGTGTACAGGAGCTGGCTCAGTTATCATATCCACTCTTTTTGGAGGAATAGACATGAATATGTCCTCTGTGTTGGTGTAAGAGGGGGCTTGAATCGGTGAGGAATCACTGCTCTCAGAATCTGAACTCACAATAATGTCTAGAAAGTTCTACACAACAGAAACTAGCTAATCAATGCCGTGCTCTCTCTCTCTCTCTCTCTCCTCAAATAAATAATAATAATATACTTACATCACCACGTCTGCTACTAGTTGTCCCCTGATCATGATTGTGTTCATGCTCTGAATCACTGTCTGAGCTATCCTCTGAATCAGAGCTATTCTGCTCTACTACTTTCTCAGTAAACAAACGATTAGAATTAGCTTCTTTTTGCTGCGGTAGATCTAAACGTGGTTTAGTCTGGTTAGAAAGGAAAGCTAGGAACTTCTTGTTACCAACTGGTGTCTGTATCTCAGTGAGGGGGGTGGGGAGAGGCTCCATCCCTAGACACACCATACGATTTTAGATAAGCATTATCACTAATAAGAATAATAAAATAATCTTACCAATAGCGAATATGTCATTGAAACTATCGTCATGTAAATTCGACCTATTTAAAGATAATGATAGGTCTAGATTAGGAACTTGGTTGTTCTTAGAAGTGAACTCTTCAGGATTCTTGTTGGTAGGGGGACGAGGTTTGTCACTAGGAGGCTTTAAGACACGTGCCGGAAGGATTGTAGCTGTTTTAGTATCTTCTTTGGGAGATATCTTTTGAGAGAAATCCAGATGTTCTCCATTCACAGGTCTAGAGCTATTGACTGTATCAGAATGAAGAAGTTTCTTAGAGTTCATGTTGTGTTCTTCTTTCCTGACTTTATCCGGTCTCTTAGGGAACATAGGAGCTGTGTTGTTTATAGGCTTCTTCATCTTAATATCAGTACTGCTATCCTGCAGAGTGGTTGGAGTATCGTACTTAGTCTTCCTACTGATTGAACCGTTCTTGTGTGTATGTGAATTAGTGTTAGGACTGGAACTGGAAAGAAATGTACGTGATCCATGTTTACCTGAATTATGCAATGGGTATGGGTTAATTGGCCGAGGTTTGTTCTCTGGATTTTTTTGCGGTTTTAGGTGCTTATTTATTTGGTTGGGTCTTTGTACGGCTGGGTTAAAGGGTTGTCTGGGGGTGTGTTTCTTCCCCGGGGGGGAGACAGGCCTCGAGCTTTGGCCCATCATTTTGCCTAGCTTTTGATCTAAGAATAAGAATGATAAATTTCTCAGTCATCAAATGGTCATCTATTTATACTTGATTATCACAAACAGGCCATAAGCATAAAATTTAGAAATGGGGATAGTTCACGTTAGCGAAAATGCAAAATGCTCTTAATTGTGTTGTGTTTTTTGAGTTCACATTTTGAAGAAATAAAGGTTACACAGGTGGTAGTTATGAGAGATTATAAATTTATTACTGATAAACTGAGTTAAATCTATATTCTAAGTATTCCTAGGAAAGTTCTGCGTGTTAGTAAACATAATAAGATTTCCAGATGCTATCAGGTGGTTACATCAGTCGTAAGTGCAAGTTGCTTGTGCTCGATTTACATAATTATATGACAAGCTAATGTAGTCATATTGAAAACTGGCATAAGTAATTACATTGGGCAATAATGAAACTACAATTACAAGTAAAGAACAGAGGGCTGTCTAAAGTTCTGAGATACAGTATTATGCATTATGCTAATCTCTAGAACTAAACTAGCAAGATGGAAGTGTTATGAGTTGAGATACAAACGAGATTAGTACAGGAATGTTCGTATGAATATATATTAGGAAGCAAGGACAAGATAATGACAAAGTGAAATCTAGCATCGAGCATATTAGGAGATATTTGTAACTTCTTTATGCAAATATAGTTCCAAATATTTTAAGCAGGAGCTATTCTTTGATGTAATTAGAGGTAACTATTAATTAACCCAGTAGCAGCTAGTGCTAGTGGAAGATTGGAGAGATTAAAGGATTAGAGTATTACGTGTATACTGAATAAGGCATAGGTAGGTACCTGAAGATGAAGGTCTCTGTCTTTGATGTTTTGGTGAAATAGTATTCAACGGTTCAATGCCAAACAGACTATCTGGACCTAGGGAAGAAATATAGGAATACAATTCAGTAATTAAAGTCATAAGATTTAGTAAACTTACTGTCTTTTAGCTCTGAGAGGAGATGAGGAGATACCTGACTATAGGGGCCGAGCAATTCTGATATTTTCAGATTCAAAGGATCGGAGTGTTGGGTTGAACGAGGCTCACTAAAGTGAACGCTTCTGTCAAATGAAATGTAACGACTTTCTAATCTTCTGAAAGGGTGGTCTAAATCCGTGCCCAATGGTGATGAGGACATTAAGTGCTGTATTAAGAGAATTGAAGTTGAAGGAACTCATTATTAAGATAATTGGAAATTATACTAATAATATTCACCAATAATACAAAAACAGAAAAAAACTCACAGATTTGCTAGATGTGTTTGAAAGTGTGTAATCAGTTGAAATGTCAAAATAAATAGAAAATCTTATAAATAAATAAATCCAATAGACTTGTTTACATTATTAACGCACTCAGAATAGAAATGCAAGCAATTTATTGACTTAGCTGCAATATACTACTGATGGCAATGCCTATTATAATGTTGCTTAGCCAGAAACTAGCCAATACTGATGTCCTCAAGCTTTTCTCTTCATTGCTACTATCATATTATCTACTGCGTGATCTGAGTGTATTTAAAAATTTCAATATGTAAGATGCATGAATAGCTAGGTCAATGAATGGGCAAAGAATAGGGCTAGTGGTTGAAAGTGGAAATATCTGCAAATGTAGATGTATGTGTCATAGGACAGATACTACATTAGAGTATAGACAATTGGGCTAAGAATTTGAATTTGCTAGTAACCTGCTTGTTGGACTCGCCTAACAACAGAGATAATAGGATGAGTGAGAAATGTCAAGCTAGGTGGTGCAGATAGAGAATGTCTATAATTCCAAATTACTTACAAATTATACAGCAGGTTTTTCTCAGCTAAATTTGTACAAGTGTTTAATTGTTAGTTTGTTACATAATTACTCGGCGGGAGGTGAATCTATAGCGCCACTGGTCCTAGCAATTGTTTAGCTGCCTAGAATACTCAAGGCATTAATTTCCCCTAATTACTTCTGTATATAAACTATGTAATTATTGAATGACCATTCACAGAACATAAGGTCAAGGTATAGTGTAGGAGTAGTGCTTCAAGTAAGGTTATAAGAATTAGGAAATTAACTCCGAACTCTTACCCAGCAACTTTAAATGTGTTTAAATTTTATTTATTTAATAGAATTTGGTAATGAAAGGGAGTAGACCTCTGAAGATTGGGGTAATAGGAGATGGATCCTTTGTAGAAGCTTGGCTATCTACTCTTACAGGAAATGGACATATTATTCATACACTATTCTGCTACAACAGTCAAGATACAGATATGCTATCTATACGTTATAATGTCAAATATCCAGCTCTATCTCCACTACACATCTATTCAGATCTAGATGTAAATCTGGTGCTTATAGCTACAGCTCCCAAGCTGATAGAGAGAGAACTAATTGAAGTGAGTAAGAAGGAAAAACTGTGTTTAATCTGCAGTCTCTACACATCTCCGTCTCCTACTATTACTAGCTTCTTCGGGAAAAAACAAACGTATCTATCTTACCCACTGAGAATGGTAAGAGCTGTACAAGAGATGAGGAAAGTTGTGGGAGAGGGAGTTCTAGGAAAATTATCTCTATTTGAGATAAGATTAGAAATGCCTACTACTCTGGGTCTTAATACTACTTGTTTTGATTGGATGTGTGAAGGCATGATGGGAGGAGGAGTATTGAATTGCTTTGGAAGTCATTGTATAGATGCAATAATGTTCATTAGTAACGAGAATATAAAGGAAGTTTGTTGCAGATTGTGTACATTCTTCAAGAAGACAGACACGATAAAAGGATTCCGTACAATATCCAGTGATGATTTCTGCTCATTACAACTGAAAACTAATAGTGGCACCTTCGCTACCGTTGAATGCATTGGTAATGTGCCTGGCAAAGAAAGATTCCTAATTAAAGTTATTGGAGAATACGCCTCGTTGAGTTTTGATGGAGTTAACTTAATCAAAGAATCTAGAGAAGAAGGGAAAATAAAGATTTTAGATGTTGAGTCTCAATCAGAAGCTGGCGTATTCAGCAGACCATTTGAAGAAGGAATATTAAGACAGATGGATTGCTTGGCTGGTACTCTAGACAAAGAGATAGTTTCAGATCAAATGATTGATGTCATTAACCATTCACATATGAACTCAATCAGTAGAGTAATGCAAGCAGCAACTACATCTAACAAAACATGTAGCTGGGTTATGATAGAGCAAGCCACTTAAAATATTCATATGCTTCCGCCAGCTGATTAGTGGCCAAATAACACATGTACTAAAATTAATCGTGTTGAATATGACACAAATATATATGCGGTATACAAGAATTGAGCTATTTCTTCTTTTATATGATAAAAGGCTTAGTAAATATGTTCAGTGCCTTATAATTAGGAAAATCATTAATTAATTAATTAATTAGCATAATTGGCACATGTTGCTACCGCCCAGTGCTGTAAGAGGCATGAAAATCCTGAACAAAGAGTTATTCAGGAAGACAGTAAGAGTGCCAGCTCTTCAAATAACTAGAAAGGGAGTGGACTCACTACTCAAAGTGTTGAAGAAGAACATTCTAGATTCAGTCAATATACGTAGAGTGATGGACATAACATCACCAGAGGAAGGTGCGAGCCAGCTAGTAGCTATCTTATTGAAACCTGATTATAAGCTATCTACACATGAAGAGAGCTCACTAACAGAGGATATGAAGTTCATAGACAGAGAAATACAACTAGAATTCTCCAGCTGGGGAATAAAGGCCTTGCTGTCTGCTATTCTACCAGAAAATACTGTAGTGCCTACTGCTTTCGAGACAGCTGGACACATAGCTCATGTGAATCTTAGAGACGAGCAATTACCTTACAAACACGTTATAGGAGAAGTTATATTGCAGAAGCTGACCCCTATCAAAACAGTAGTGAATAAGATAGGGAAGATAGAGAATGAATTCAGAATATTTGACATGGAGGTGAGTTAATATATCCTAACTACGATAGAGTGTATATGATATGTGCTATAGGTAATAGCAGGGGATAAAGATGCAGGAATAGTAACTGTTAAAGAGCAATACTGTACTTATAAGCTAGACTATTTCAAAGCTTTCTGGAACTCCAGATTACAAGGAGAGAGACAGAGAATCACAGACTTATTCAAGCCTAATCAAGTCATTCTAGACGTGTTTGCTGGAGTCGGTCCTTTCTCTATACTTGCTTGCAAAAAGAAATGCTTCGCACATGCAAACGATCTGAATCCGAATTGCTACCAATTCATGAGTGAGAATGTAAAAATAAATAAAGTAGTTGATAGAATGGAATGTTATAACTTGGATGCTCGCGTGTTTATAAAGAAATTAACAGAACAGCTGATCCAAAGCGAGCTATCAGGGGATGGGTTCGCAAGCAAACTGAAGACAATGTATTCTCATGTAATAATGAACCTCCCTGGAACAGCTGTAGGATTCCTGAATACTTTTATCGGACTATTTATATCAGTACCTGAAGACAAGAGGGATAGTTTCCAACTACCAACTATTCATTGCTATTCATTCGCAAGTGGAGAAGACCCGCAAAATGAAGTAAAGCAACGAGTTGAAGGAATTCTAATCTCAAGACTAACTACATGTGATACGAGCTTTGTTAGACAAGTGTCTACGGTTAAAGAGCAAATTAGAATTAGCTTCCAACTTCCTCCAGAAGTGGCGTACCGACACAAACAAGTGGCAGAAGTGGAACCTGAACAACAACAACAAAAAAAGAGAGCTAAGTTTGATTATAATGAGGATTAAATGATTATAAATAGAATTATTAGGAATTAATTCTATTTTTAGAGAAATTAGCAAATTATGTATGCAAATAATTAAGCTTAGTTGACATAACACTAATAATATAATCAGCTGACACACAGGTGATAACAGAGCTGATATGTTCATAATACCATATGACGTATTATTTTAGATCTTACAAGAACCACATTGGGCAATAAGTACTTCTATTGAATATACATTAGTTAATAGCTTGTATTATTGAACTAACAACTAATCTTACAGTCTGAACAAATGTCTGAAAAGCAAGGTCAGGTATTTACAATAAAGCAGCTACAAACAGTACAACAGTCTCTATTTGGAGGAGCTAATCCCAAGATAGCAGTACCGGAGAAGAGATTATTTGAGTACCAAATTGGATGTTATCAATCCCTCTACACCCTGGTAGAGAGGAGTTTGAAATGGGATGAGAGTAATTCTGTACTTCTGCTAGGACCACCTGGATCAGGGAAGACATTCATAACAAACAGTATGTTAGCTAGAATAAACTCAGAGTACACACTAGATAAAGATATGTGTATAGTCAGATTGAATGGGTTAATACATCTGAACGGACAAGAAGCTGTACAGCAGATACTGAGGGATCTGAAGATTGAAGGAGAAGCTAAGTCCAAAGCTAATTCTTTTGAAACCTCCTTAACTCACCTCTTAGAATATCTTTATGAAATGAAAAAGAAAATGACACCGATAATATTTATTCTAGAGAATTTCGATCTTTTCACAAAACACAAAAACCAGAATTTGCTCTACAGTTTATTCGACATCTCCCAGTCTAATTCCTGTCCTATATCTGTTGTAGGATTGACCACTAGGCTTGACGTCATCGAGCTGCTAGAGAAGAGAGTAAAATCGCGGTATTCTCATAGACAGCTGTACTTAGCTACAGACTACACATTCCCTGACTACTTACGTATCGCAAGACAGCTCTTAGACCCCTGCTTCATGCAAGATAAGGATTGGTCAGTTCACATAGAATCTATCTTATCTAATCCTAATGTGATAAGCTCTATGAAGCAGGTGTATACTAGTTCAAAGAATGTCCGTATCTTACAGAACTTCATTACAACTCCTCTCTCTCGTTTAATGAGAAAAGGATTCAGATTTGATCCTCAGGACTTTATAGACTCTTGGAGATATCTCAATATAGATCCGTACGTAGAAACACTCTCTAGCATAACTCAGCTAGAGAAGTGTGTAATGGTATCTGCCAGTAAATTATATGAACAGAATCCCAATGCTAAGCTAAACTTTGAAGCAGTCTACCAAGAATACGTAAAGTTCACCAAGCAGTCAAGTAGCATTGACCAGTTCTCTAGAGACATGGTATTAAGAGCTATGGGACATATGCTGGAACTAGGGCTACTCGGTCCTGTGGGAGGAGGACAGACGAAGAGAACCAAAGAGACAATGAATATAGCTCCCTTGGTGACTAAGGACCAGGTCAAGAAAGGGATTCTAGACCCCTCTGTATGTCCTACGGACATTATGATGTGGGCAGGGACTATATGTCATTAGTTAATTCTATAGAGCAGCCCGGTCACTTAAGTGTGCTTTTTTAGTTATTAAATAATCTAGAATTCTAGATTTAGAGTTTAAGAATAAATTAAAGAATAATGGAATAGATATAATTTGACAAAAATGTCGGTAAAGTCTAAATCATATATTATTACTTTACCAAACATTGTTGTAGATGCTGTAGAGCTACACGAATTGAGTCTAATTGTACCTGTATGTCTGTTTGAAACTGTTCTACATGAGTAAGCGTATCTTGCATGGACTCAATATTATTTGACAACCCGTCAGTTGTCCTATTCAACTCTTCCATCTTCTTTTCTACCAGTTCTTTACTGGACAGTACTTGTCGATTCGTTTCCTGCGTAACGACATTAGAATTATATAAAGGTATGTTATTCTCATCTTTCAACACCTCTTCTTCCCATTTCTGCTTTGGTATCAAAACCTTCATGACTGAGGAACTCTTCCTAAGCCATTTACCGAATACTAACGATACAATAGAGTTTCTTTCTATCTCTATTATTGTATCCAATTTGAATTGTAAGATTTCAAAATTTCCAATAGTTCTGTAAGATTTTGTGATCTGAGCAATAAATAGACTTATCATGAAGATAGAAATAATAAATGTGAATATCAAATAAAACAATACAAATGTGATAGATTGTGCTTGGTATAGTGAGAATACTCCCTCTCCGATACCAGGATTAACGAGGAAGAAAATAGGAGCCAGCAGAGAGTAGACAGGATGATAATACTCACCGAACCAAGAGAAGTTTAATGTCTGGTTACAACTAGAACTGCTGGGTATAGGAGATATCTCAAATCGTACGATTAAGTGTAGAGCTCCTGAGCAGGTAAGTGACAGCAAAATAAATGCACAAATAAACTTCGGAACCTCAGTGTATAACAAACGTAGTAGTACAGACATATACAGTCCTAGTGTAGGGTTAATTTTAGCGTAGCGGAATAGACTCAGTGAATAAGACATAAATACGAAAGCAGCCATTAACCATTGATAACGGGAGTTAAGGATTCTAAGTGAAATTAGAATTAGCAGAGAGCAGAAACCGATAATCCCTAATAGAGTATTGGTTCTGAAAAAGTATCTCATAGCTGCACTGAATATCAAATGAAGTTTTGAATCCAGTTTATACAGCAAATCTTTAAATTTTAGAATTCCAACCTGAATAACTCGTGGAGCTCTGAGAGGAAACTTTTCAATATTAGTTTTAGGATTTAGAAACTCCACATCCATTAAGTTGTCTGGACAAAGATTCTGTTTACTGTCTTGATATAGTGAGTGCCAGAAACTAACAAAATTAACTAAGTTCATCAGTACAGTGAAAAAGGCATACAGAATAACAAAACCCTCACAAACAAGTCTTACGTAATCTTCTGGTGTTGTATAACTTGATACCTCATCGTCACAGAGATAGGAACCCTGAATGAGGGCAAAAAATAATATCGGTAAGAATATGAAAAAGTGGAACAAAAAGGAAACCACAAACCACCATCGATAAATCTGGTACTTAGCATTAATAATACTATCAATGAGAGGATGTAGAATCAAAGAGAAATCAGGACAGCTAGCTAGTTTGTGTAGGAAGGATGATTTAGAGGGAGAGAAGTTAGCGTCCTCAGGGATATGGCCATCACTATTAGAATCTACAAATCTGCTATTAACCTTATGGTATTGTCCACTCTTTTGACTAGGTAGCTCCCGTATAATCAGCTTAATTATATGGTAGAGCCCTTTGTCATAGAGTTGATGGAACATTTTGTGATCTTTTTTCTTCTTCTGCTCAGGCATATACCTAATAAACTGCTCCAAAACTTTATCTTGTCTGTTCTCTAGAGCTATGTCAAATGGAGATTTATTATTACTGTTCTTATTCTTATACAGCTGATACTCTTGTGTTACACCGGATATAAGGGATACACGACGTAACAAGTATTTACTACTCTTTATAGATCCGTGTTTAGCCAGCAAATGGAATACTGTATTACCATTAGTATCCTTCTTAATCAGCGTAATACCATAAGACATAATCAGAGGAATAAACTCTACATTATCTTGCTCCACAGCTAGCATCAGAGGAGTCTTACCATTCTTCATTGCTTCATCAGGTTTAGCCTTATGTTCTAAGAGAGCTCTCAATATCTGCCTTCTGTTCTCTTTCACTGCAATATGTACCAAGGTCTCTCCTTGATCACTCAGAGTATGGTTGACATCGGCACCGTGTCTTAGCAACAACTGTACACAAGAGGTATGTCCTTGTATAGTAGCTTGATATAGCGGTACTTTACCATTAGTATTAAGCAAGTTAACATCAGTATTACACTCCTTCAGGAAATAATCCAGTACTCTAACATGACCTCCATAAGCAGCAGAATGAATAGGAGTAGTAGCCATATCGTCACTCTTTAAATTAGCACCATGCTCTATCAGGACTCTTACACACTCTACATGACCGAATTGAGCTGCGTTATTAAGAGCAGTAAATCCAGGGTTCTTGGAGACAAGATTAGGATTAGCTCCTGCTCTAAGCAAGGATCGCGTGACGTCAAGATGTCCTTTCTTAGAGGATATCTTAAGAGCTGTGAAACTCTTGTTATTAAAGCTATCTATTACAGCCCCTAGCTCTACCAGACAGTCACATAACATTACGTTATTAGTGAAAGCTGCGTAGTGTATGAGACGACCGTCTTCAAAGACTGGTTTCTCCAGATTACACAGCTTCAGAATAGCTTTAAGAGTCTCTTCTTCTTCAGCTAGTAATGCTGCTACCTTATCATTAGTATCCTTCTTCTCAAGAGCTTTCTGTAGTATACGTCTAGCTTGATCAGATCCTTGAGCTTCTGTTAGAGCCTCAGAAATTGCATTAGCAAAACCAGAATTATTGAACTCAGCTGCTACATGGAAGCAAGTCCTCTTCAATGTACTCTCTATCTCTAACTCAGCTCCTGCTAGCATCAGTCCTGTTAGATCAATCCTAAATTCAGGTGAGTAAGTACAAGCTAGGATATGTAGTACTGTATCTGTATTATCAAGTCTGTTATTGATAAAATCAGATTTCCTTACGTCTCCTGTCTCACACTTCAGTAGATTTAGTATCCCATCAAAAGTAGCCTTGTTCTTATCCTGCACTGCAACCTGTAGGATGGTAGCGTTCTCTCCGTTTCTCAAGTCGAATGGGAAACTCTCATGCAGTTTGTTGAATATATGAGAGAATACCATATCGCTAGCGTGACGTGCGATGAAGTGACTGAGTGTGTCCCCTCGTGACAATTCTCCGCATCCCTCTAGGAGGTCTGTTTTGTAAGCAATACTTACTGCAAGAGTACTGTTAGTCTGGAGTAAGAACTTTAGGATATGTTCTCGCATTACTACTGAATGATGAGATAATGGTTTGAGGAGGGTAATGGTATCCGTAGGGACCTGAAAGGTACCGTACGTAGTCTCTTCTGAGAAGATAGCGGAACAAGTCACAAATTTATTATCATTGTAAGAGGAGCCTGCAATCAACAGATCGTCCTTCTTGAGCACGATATCGTCGATTTGAGTCTGTGATGGTACAATGTATAAAGCATCAGGTGGCTTACTCACATTATTATGTGGTAAAGCGATATAATTACTCTCAATTGAATCTAACTCAATCTGGTTTGCCATTAGACCTGAAAAACGGAGGGAACAGAGCACTACAAAGGGAAACATGAATTATATTATAGTAACAGAAAATAAAATAATAGGCGTAAACATGTTCTCACGAACAAACAATTAAATATGTATGATGTAATATACTTCTATTTTAGTAAACAAAAGTAATCATAGCGGAATATTGCAAATTGTTGATAATATTTTGAAGGAATATCTATGTATTCCATAATATACTTGATGTGTAAGAAGACACCCTTTATGAAAACGGACGAGCCAAATATAGAATCTTTATAGTTGAATATTAATTAACTCACTAACATCCTACAGTGTAATATTATGACTGATACAACACAATAATATTCTAGTTATTCTAAGACATGAAATTAAAATTCTTCCTATGCTGGAAATCTGGATCTCTCAGTTGGTTGATAGTTTGTGATGCTTTCCTGAGAGCATCTAACATCGAGCTAACCTCTTCTCTCCTATCGGTAACATACTCTGCCTCTTTTAACAAACTTTCATATACACTGGGTTTGTAGAGATGCACTACTAACTGGTTCTGTATATTATCTTTAACAAAGTTTACAAGGAAATGCATTACAGTCTTAGGAATAGAATCTAGAATGTTTTTTCTAACAATATTGAAATAGGAGTCGATCAGTTGTTGGATTATTGCACAATCTCTTGTATTCTTCTCAGTTATAGAAAGACTAACATTCTCTGTCTTCTGGGAGAGAGAGGAGGCAGTAGCTTCATGTTCTATAGTATCCTGAGGTGGCTCCATATCCTCACCTCCCGCTTTACCGAAATAACCAAATAAACCACTACTACTACTGCCCTGTGTTTGAGCAGGAGGAGGAAATTGTTTAGGTTCATTAGGCAGTTGTGTTACAGCTGGTTGAGGATTGTATAGCGCTATATTACGAGGGTCCTGAATAGATTTGAGTGTCTCAAAGTCTGGATGACTAGTATTAATGTAAGCTAGCTCAATCTTGATGAGATTCTCTACCATCTCATTAGTCACAGGCAATCTATCTCTTAGAACCTCGTAAACAATGTCTAAGATCTTCTCTTCCAACAAATAAAATCTCTCCAGCTCAGGAATCCCTTTGATACAATTCAATAATATCTTCTGCATCTCTTCGAATATCAGTTGTACACACTTCAGACTAGGTTCCTTCAGTTTTTCTATTTGTTGCTTAACCAACAGATCGAATGCAACCTCTGGTACAAATAGGGATGACCTGGTACCTGCAGAATTCCGCATAGCAGTGATAATCTCGTATGACCCTATAGTGGTTAGAGGTTTTATGTCGTTAATTTTGTCAGCAAAGGTTTCATGAAATATAAAGCATATTCTAGCACCTCCGTATAGTTTTGATACATCTATATTCTTAGCTCTGCCTTCTATAGCCTCTGCGTAGCTAGAGGAGAATCTGTGAATTATATTCAACAGGAGAGGGCCTTTCTCTGTAAGCTCGTATCCGAATTCAGCTATTTGGTTCTGGTAAGTGAAGGTGAGATGAGTTACTCTACTCTTTAGTTCAGGAAGACACTTACGAATATGATTCATCAGCATATGACTGAGCAGGTTAGCGAGGTATATGGATCCGTTCTTAGCAGCTAAACCGGGATACTTCCTTCTGAAGAACTCAGCCTCGTCCTTAAGAGCGGTTTCAATCAACTTCTTAGATATTATATCCTGTTGTGACCTGTTAACTGCACCTACTATTCCCATCTTAACTGGAATAATCTTACCAGTCAGCAGCTCTACTGCATCAGTACCAGCATCCATCAGATCTATCTTGGTACAAACCATTAAAGTACGGAGACCTTCAGGATCTACTTGTTGTGCTATTTTCAATGCCTCACATACAGCTAAATCTGTGTTAGCTGCGTGTACCACCAATATAATAGAGTTAGGATTAGTGATGTAATTATACACGATCTCTTTGGTTTGACTCTCTATGTCTTCTGGCTGGTCTCCTACAGGGACCCTAGTGATACCCGGGAGGTCACATAGAGTAAGGTTTAGGACATGGGGAGAGTATATACGGAGGGTGATAGCCTCCGCAGAAATACCCTTATTACCTCCTGATACCTTATCTGTATCTTGTTGAATTTCTAAACAAATATCATCAAAGTTGTAATACTTATGTTCCCCTCTGTGTAGGAACACTCCATACCCCCAAGGATTCTCCCCGGACTCTTCATTAGCCTCTATGTTTTCGCTGTGAATCAGCTGGAGGATTAGCGGTCTCCTCGTTACGATACCAGTCCCTCTCGGTAGGAAGCTTTTACCGACGATATTCTCTAGAACAGAGCTCTTGCCAGAGCTTTGTGTACCTACTACAACGATCTGAGGAAGATGGATAGCTTCAAATCCCACAGTATTGAAGATGTCTTGGAGCTTGTTGATCACTGGGATTAGGTTTTCCATCAACAACAATCTTTACAAATAAAAACATCAACAAAATTGTTAGAACAAACTACCAAATAATATGAACAGAGAAATAAAATATTATTATACATGCTAATATTCTTACAAATCAAAATAGAAATAAAATACAACAGAACCAGCCTAGGTAATACTCAAAATTAAATTACACCAGCGTATGAGAGCTCTACTTAGGAGCAATGGTGTCTACGGATTCGAATCCTTTACCATCACCTGGAGGAGAGAACTGGAGTATCTCATCTGAGTCTGCAGGACAGGAAGAAGTAGTTGGTTTGAATCTGTCCTGATATTCCTTACACTTTGTCACATCTTGAATCCAGCCCAATGCATGAGCATGTGAATCACATTGAATATAGAAAGTTCTAGAATTAGTGTTGATAGCAATTACACAGCTTCTACCTTGATACAGAGGGGACTCTGCTACAGAGGTTACAGTGTTAACCTTTATAACTTTAAGAGCTTGTGAGTCATTAGGACTTTTGAAATAAGAAAGAGTTCCCCTTGTCAGTACAAAGAATCTCCTCTTCCAATTGTGTACTACACCTCCTTCCTTCAAACAGTATCCGTACTTTACTAGAGTCATTGGTTCTACTCCAACCAGAGCTTTAGAATACTTAGATACATCTCCGTTAGGGGCTTCGTCGTCTTCTGAATCTGAATCTGAGTCTATTCTAAATATTAACAATCAGTAGTACGCATTATGATAATACAATTTATTTATTCATACTCACTTGTGAGTAGATTTCCCTACAACCTTCTTCCTTACAACAGCTCCATCGTATATTTGAGTCTCAACAGCTTTATGTATGTTAGCGGGTAGACTAGAGGACATAGTATCAGCTGGTTGGTGACTGTTAGAAGTCTGTGTAGATATCTTATGACTTGTAGTCTTGTGAGGTACAGATTGAGGCTTTACAGTCACGTGGTCAGCGAAATCCTATCACAAATGCATAGGATTATATGATAAGAGAGCTAGTAATTAAACAAATAGTAGCATACCTTCATCCAGCCCCTCAGCTCCTCATCTGAATGGAATTCCCAC
This sequence comes from Oopsacas minuta, assembly GCA_024704765.1. Classification (NCBI taxonomy): domain Eukaryota; kingdom Metazoa; phylum Porifera; class Hexactinellida; order Lyssacinosida; family Leucopsacidae; genus Oopsacas; species Oopsacas minuta. The sequence goes on along the minus strand of JAKMXF010000210.1, from coordinate 648,029 downwards.
AAATGCATACGTTCATCAGTATCTATAGCCATAACAAACTCATGACCCTGTAGATCTTTCCTCTGGTAGATAGCACGTACATTACTAATGGGAATACTACAGATAGGGTTTTTCTTCTTCTCAGATTCAAAGTAAGCAAATGAGTGTTGTGTTAGGACAAAAAATCTGTACTTCCAGTTCTTACGTTTGGCTCCTTTCTTATATCCGTAACCATAACTAGACAGGTATAAATTAAATAATTATATATGTGTACGCGTATAATATATTATAGATTCTTACCGAATAAGAGATAAACTCCAGTTAGCAAGAGCAGGATAATCCTGAGGATTTCCCTTAAGAATTATTGCTTTATTTGGTATCTGATCCTTCTTCCCCTCAGCTTTATCATCCCCTGAATCACTCCCTGAGGTAGACACGGTCTCTATATTTTCAGGATTCCCTAAAACTAGTGGTTGATGAGGGGATACACCAGTTATAGGTAGTGCTTGATAAACAGTACTCTTTCTCTTGCCTATATTCGGTTGTATATGAGAGTACCATTCATCCCTCACTAATAGAGAAGTGAAACACATGTAATGCTTCACTCCATCTGTCTCTATTATCGTCAATAAGAAATCAGTCATATTCTTATCAGTGGTATTTGGCTGGTCTAATTTGGTTATCTCTTTAATACCAGCAAGATCCAATCGCAAGAAGAATGAATCCTGATCTACAATATCAGTGATTAATCCTTGTTCCAGTTTATCATCATTAAAGTCATCAGCAGGTGGTGAATGGAAGAGTAGGATACAATTCTGTGAGGAGATGCGATATCTAGCGTACATCTTTTGAGAATCTTCAAGGCCGTAGAAACACATTGTTTCCAGGATTCCGGTCGCTTCCTGTGTCATGACAATAGATGGAAAGTTCGATTAATTTCTAGTATAAATAGCAGCTAGAACTGGTGCATGTCTGTAAGGCGAAGGTTCAAGCTTGTGAAAGGTAAATATATCTGGCATTATAGCTGACCTAACATTTATGCCAATATTCGGACAATTTCTGAATAAATTGAATAGCATTTTAGGAATACATCCTATTAATCAACATTCATTCACAATGCTAATCATAATCAACTAATCGCGGAGTATCTAGCAGATTAATGTGCACTTTGATACTATATGGTGGTAAGACGTAGAATTATGCAAGATAAATAATAGATTTAGTTTTGCAAGAACTTGCAATGTAATGTATTGTGAGGTAAATCAATGCAGTTTATATCTGTGGGTAAAGTACAGACTAAAGGGTTGTCTTATCTTATATATATTGGCTAGATCCAATACTCCTCTCTTAAGTTAGGGTCAAATATACTTATTTATGTAGAGTCTATCTTCTAGGATAACTGTTACAAAATCCACAAAGATATGCAATTATGTTTGCAATTACATGAGGTCTTATATGGTCAAATAATTTATTAGTAATATCTAAAGCAAAAATAGGAATTTAATCTCCGTAGAGTACTGCTAATTCCCTGATTTGTTCAAATAAATAAGATAATATATAACATATAATAGCTACCAAATATGGAAATTCAACAATACAAACAGATTACAAGTTACAACTAACAACAATTCTAATATACAAATAATATAAATCCAAATGTATACAAACTGAATGGAGCTATGAATCTGAATATTTACAAAACTTAGTGACTGTGCGATTGTAGAATAAGGAAATGATACAATACAAGATTGATTGGATGGTACATGGTTACATGATAGAGCATGCTTCTCTCAGCTGTTCAGGAGGATCCTGTACTACTACTGGGTCAGGTACTATATCAGTTTGTTCCTGAGACTGTAGGGTCTGAGCAGTAGGCTGTTGAGGTACATATCTAGTCCTCTGAGTAAATACAGCTACTTTTTCACCTTTAGGATTAAGGAGGAGAGTCTTTGTAACACGACCAGTTATCCATTTGTACTGACTACGCCATATTATGTCTGTGGGTGGAGAATTTCGCGCGTTGAGACAGTTGGACCAGATACGAACAGTTCTACCAGGTTGTAGCTTGGAGTAGGACTTGAATTTGAAGATTTGACTCTCTTCAATTGAGGAATGTTTGATCTTGTAACTACCCAGATTCTCAGTGACGTCACTATTGTTTTTAATGAGTATGTATCTACCATCAGAATCAACATTAGAAATGTGTAAGAATCCATCTGGATTGTCTACTATTGTGTCAGTTGTTTGTGAAGTCATTTCTATTCTCTCAGGTTCATTAGAGGGAGATTTGAAGATGGGATCTATCTTGTGTACTTTAGTTTGTTGTTTCACTTCTTCACTAGTTCTCTTCCTAGTGAATACTCTCCTGGGCTTGTCCATGTTAAGATTTAGCCTTATCTCTTCCTCTTCCAGGAGGGTGTGGTAAGTATCCACTTCATGTGATATCAGGATCTATTAGTAACACATAACAATAGTGCTATAGCATAAATATACTGATATAATGCCTACCTTAAGTCCTAGAAGCTCTTGTATCTTCTCGAGATTACCTCCAAGATTATCTTTGATATTCCTTATTTCCTCTGAATGCACACGAGTCTCATTTAAGAAACTTCTCCTTCTATCTTCAAAAGAGTTCTCATCACTACTGACTCTCTTCTCCAGCTCCATGTGATCCAGTATCAAACTCTTGAATCTCTTATTTGTTTCTGTCAGTCCTTCCCAAGCTAACCTGACCTCCTCCTCAAGAGTAGAGACACACTCCTCTCTGGATTCTATAGACGATCTGATCTTGTGGAATTGTATTTGATATTCCTATAAACAATTAAATAAGGATACTATAATAAATATGATTTATATCATAATGCCAACCTCTTCTATTTGCTTTCTATAGCTCTCTGCCCTCTCCTCAGTCTCCTTGCGTATCTCCTCTAATATATCAGCTATACGTTCTTCTACTTCATCTATAGTTTGCATTCTCCTTAGCTCGTAAGCAGACTTCAATCCATCCTTTTCTCTTCTCTTCTCCTCGAGGAGGCGAGCATAATACTCAGGAGAATCCACGCTGTTGTTTAGAAACTCAGACAACTCATCATAAGCATTCTACATACGGACATATAATTATGATGTCATAACTAATTAATACAATCAAATAACTCACTTGCGTTTCCCTTTCTTCAGTCTCCAATGACTTAGTAATAGTGTCTAGCTCAATTTGTAGCTGTCTTATAAACTGATCCAAATCTTGTACTCTCTCCTGAGTATCATCCCTCTCTTTCTCACCAACTACCAGAGTAACATTATTTCTCTTGAGTCTTTCTTTACTCACTTCTCCCTCTTCAAGAAGTGCTACTTCCATCTGCAATAACATTTCCAGTTCCTTCTCCTGCTCCTTAATCTGAGAGTGAAGTTGCTCTCTCTCCTGTATATTTACCTTCTGCTCTCTATCAGCTAACTCTATCTCATGTGTGTATTGATCTTGTATCTGTATAGGACATACATAATTATCGAGCTAAGTTATAAGTAAGTAAATTATTGACCTCCTTTATTTGCATGCCTGTAGTGGTCTGATAGATACCAATCTCCTTCTCAAGGGTCATATTAGAGTCACGTATACGTCTAGTAATCTCTAGGTATTGTGCGAATCTATGATTCTCACACTGAATTGAGATCTTGTCTTGCTCCATCTGAGGGCCCAGTACTTGACTATCCATTTTAGACATCTCTATTATTTGAATGTGAAGATTATGAATATTCTTCAGAAGTCAACTAGTATAATGTGTAATCAACAAACAAGTGTATAAGAAAATATTCATTACTAAGTATTTATTTATCTAGATTACAAGAGAATAATATTATTCGTGGTCAAATAACTTTACAGTCCTTTGGTTGCTAGGATAATGGTGTATAATAAGATGGTATTCCTGTAGTTAAGTTATGGTAAATGGAATGCAGCCACAATAGTGTCGATGTCATGCATTCTGAATCATTTCTATACCACCAATTAAATGGAATTCACAATAACTATGCAATGGAATGTGGCTATGATGTATAAGATTATTGTAGCTATAATTAGTAACAAATATTATATAACTAAAAATTGTTAGGTAACGTTACATGACAACCACAATAAACTAAGAGACGTGTTTGCAAACAATAAAGTTCAATTTACACAACGTTCCAATACAATTCTCTGTTGCTTACATTCAAAACCGCAGAAATGCATACAATTTGTTAGTTGGAGATAAACAATAAAACAGCAAATAAATTGAGAATTATTCCTCATTTCTTGAAAGCAAATCCTCTTACAGTAGCTGGGGTATTGATACGTTCATGAGACTTACTCTTGTGGGATGTAGGGAGTAGAGAAGCTCTACCAGACAGCTGAGGTAAGGAGCTCGTACTTGAAGCTGCTCGCATTCCTCTCATCAACCTAGATGAGGAGGTACAAGTTAGTCTGCTTACTCTAGTTGTAACTGGTAGAGCAGATCTGGTAGATTGTGTCCGTGGCCCTGGGATGGCAGGAGGCTTAGGAAGTTGAATAATTACAGTAGAATCCTTATTAGCTCTAATTTCACAAGGAGGGTGTGTCCCTGTAACAAAGGATTCCCCAGCTCTAACAAACACATCCTCACCCTCTAAATCTTCAGTGCTATCAGCTGGCTTAACCATCAGCTGAGATTTGGAAGGAATAGGAGATTTGAATAACTCATTATCAAAGTTCATACGAGTTCTGATAGATCTCTTAACACTAATTGCTGGAGTAGATACGTCATAAGTAACCAGGTCGCTAGTTATATTAATTCTACCGTTATGTAACGGGGTAGAGGAGCTAACATCAAAAGTAGATTGTTTATGAATAGAACTATCTGCAAATGCACTTCTTGTTGTGTTCAGTTTTGATAATGTAGAAGTTAGGTTATTAAGATCCAATTCATAGGTACAATTTCCTAACTCTAGGGTATCTCCTAGCTCTCTTCTAACCTCCTCTCCACCCCTGAGGGGAGTCATGAGATCATTCTGTATAGTGGGTGTGTCCTCACGCTGATTATAACTATCCTGACTAGAAGAATTGTAACTTTCTGAGCTAGGGGATACCCGGGGAATACTAGAGGGGAGAGGGAGTAATTCACCGAGAGGATCAAAAGGATAATGAAGTTCTTCTTGATCTATACCAACTAGATCACCACTATACTTATCAAAAAAAGAAGACCAGCTGCTGTATTGAAGTGTTAATGGATTACTGTCATACGTCACGTTAACTGCCTGCTGCAAATCTTGTGTCAGTCTACGAGCCTTAGGTCTGTCTACAGATGGTAGGGTTACATACTCAGGACTTGATAGAGGAGAAATGGCTGACATTACAAAACTAATTATTTTATTTGTAACATTAAAATGTTAAATTAATATAATATTTAATAACAGGCAATTCTTAATGTAATATTTCTGTGATTATACAGGAACAGAGAATGAACTCCAGAGTTCTAAAATAATAAATTCAAGATAAAACCAAATGATAAAGAAAAGAAGAGAGGAGAGGAGAGGAGAGGAGAAGAGAGGTAGAAGTAGATCAGTTGCAAACTATAATCTAAAATAATGTTTGTAGATTCAACTAAAGTCTACAGGATATCGTCTGTGTTGATTACAATGTTCTCCGTGAGTTACATTCCTTCTACACCTTGCACCAGATTTAGTAACCGCGCTACATTTAATCCCGAATGAGTTAGAGATAGAGGATGCTACACTACCTGTAGGAGATATGTCTCTTGGTTCTGAGCTGCTGGTCAACTCAAATATTGGATGTTCTCTGAAGTTTGTAGTGAATGGAGGATACTCCATGGTGTCATTAACCACGGGATGCTGTTTAGTAACCGAGTAGTGATTAGGTCGTGAATCTACAACAACATTCCTCTTCCTCCCAAGAAACAGCCATAAGTATATTTGCTCACATATTATCAACATTGGTATTAGGATAATAGAGAATGACAGATATATTGTATTAGGTTGATACACGTATAAGGCAGAGGAGAGACTTGTGGATAGTAATACAAAGAACTTCATTAATCTGGTTGGTTCTAATAGAAGAGAAAGTAGTAGTACTAGGAATGACAGAGTTAAATGATCGGGTATAGCAGTCATATGTGTTCCTTTCTTATTATTCTGTATCTCTGCTTCAAGCAGTGTAGTATGTAATACCTGAGCTAATACTAGCAGCTGATTATTCTTATTTATAACATCATTATGCATTACTCCTATATCCTTAACAAGTCGAGCAGCTTCTCCTTCTATGTCAGAGAGTTGTAGATTAATCCTGTCAGCAAGTTGGAAGAACCATCGAGTTAGAGTGGTGTTAAACGTCAGTAACTGTTTATGAGTTTGTATGATATTCTTACTCAACTGTGCAAGTTCTATAGATTGACTTATTGCACTGAGGTTAACTGAATGAGTCATATTCTCAATAAACCGATTGAATGATAGAGTTCTATCAAATGTCTGTTGGTACATATCGTTATCAAGTGACATCTTCTCTCTTACTTTAGTCAGTGTATCTGTATGTATAGACTTTAAGTGGTCATAATTATCAGCATTTTCTATCTGTTGCGTCTTAAGCTCTTCATTTCTATTATCCAGCTGATCCATAATGACATCAGTAATGTGCTGTAGCTCGTGCATAGACTGCATTTGATTATTAGCAGATGTGGTAAGAGAATTCACGGATATTTCTACCTTCTTAGCGAATTGATCCTGACTCATCCTGTAACAGAAAGCTCTAGCTCTGTTAGATATGGTTTGATAAGTTCCCCAAGCACTCTCACTCATAGGAGAAGTGCACTCAGCTAGTGTCATGCCCTTAGTGCATATGAATGTAGTTCTCCCTTCAGACTGTGCATGACAATTGTATAACCAAACTGTTAACTTACCCAATTCTTCCTCTTGCGTGTCTCTACACGAGGAAGATAGCCTTTCTACTGCTGAGTGTAAGCAACGATCTAGTTCTGGTAAATCAAAATACTCAGAATTAGCCAGGATAAATCTATCTTGATCTGTTGATAGTTCAAACTGAGATTTTCGTGTTTTATCACTGTGAACATCTTCCTGACCTGTCTCATCGTCTGATGCGAAGAATAGAGACCCCCAACTGAATCCACTGCTTACAGCAAGTGTACAGCAGGATAGGATAACAATAAATAATGTTATCTTTCTTGTCATGTTACTCTACTGCTAACTAAAATATAATAAATAAAGTAATAGCAATGTATTAAGTGATAATAAGAGGATATGTTTAATAAATACAACAATTAAATAGTTAGCTATTCTCGCTCCCAATGGGTATCTCAGCTTCCATATCACAATCCATACACTGTACATCAATACTCTTAACATTACGCTTCTTTATAACAAATCTATCTCCAGGTTTGCCCTTAGAGACAGAAGGACATTTATGAAGAGACTCAATCAAATCCTTTAGCTGAGACCCTTTTAACTTAACGTATCCATCAGCTGGGATATCTACTAGGTTAGAAGAGGATTCGTCCATCTAATACTGACACAACAATGTATTTATTAGAAGTATAACAGTTATACCCCGCTAAAATAACCTTCCATCCAGGAATACATTAGAATAATCAGAATAAATAAGACTAATAATTGTTTACTAAGAAGGACAATCTGGGATGATATGATAGGACAAACAGTATTCTAATTGGGATAAAATAACAACCATAAACGTGTGTACTATACTCCTAAACAATATCATGTATTAAGAATATAATATCATAATAAGTACAAAACAAAGAGTAATTACGTAGACGAGTACACGTACATATCAACAGGACTAACATCCCAACAACGTTATTAGTCTAGAAAATAACAATCTCAACTCTAAATTCATTGAGGGGGAGAGGAGCTAGAAAGACCTCCCTATAATCCACCCCAGGACTAGAATCATTAGAGCTAAGAGGATATTCAGGAGACTGAATGTACTAGCAGGCTTCTGAGTCTGTGAAACACGAGCTCTGTTCTCATATGTAGACTTCTTTAGCTTAGCATTCTCCTCCAATAGACTTGTATTACGTCTACGTAGTGTATCTATTTCAACCGCTATTTTAGTTGAATCTACCTCTGTAGAACCACCACGTCCAAGTGATGATACTCCCACTGATGAGACTATAGGCTCCTGACTGGGCTGTTTCTCAGGGGAAGTAACAGAAGTATCGTTTGTAGATGATATGTGGTCATCTGATTTAGCAGGAATTTCGAATACACACTTTAGTCTAGCATCGAATATCTCTACTCCAGCTTGAAGGTCCTTAAATGCGTTGTCACTATCAGCAACAGTAGCTTCATCGGGGGCGTATCTAGATTGCACCATGAACTTATGTTTCATCCTGTCTTTGTCGTCAACATTGTACTCAAATGGCTGTAGCATCACCTGGACTGTACTCGCCTCATTAGGCGACACAAGACCATTGTTAGGTCTCACACAGTAGGAACGAGGGGCAGTTGTCTTTATTTTGAAGAACACCTTCCTGTCAGTGATGTTAGTAACCTTTAGAGTAGTGCTTATCGTGTTGACGAAGGGACCTATGAATTTGATTTCATTTTCAGGCTCGATTCGTATCAAATACGACTTTGCTGCCATTCTTGTTCAAATTAATTCGTACTTTTAAATTCTATAGAAATAACCTGCTTAAAAATGTGTAATATTTAACACTAAATTTTATGTGTAAGAATGAGTCAATAAAAATAAGAATTATTCTAAATTGAATGGATTCTAAGTTTGTTGATTAAATTCTAAAATTAAAATAACATTCTTGGCTGATTTATCACAAAACCATCTCCCCAGTCTATGCTCTCTCCCCGCTCCAATGATTAGCTTATCTCCATTATACGTCATCAGGATAGAATTCACAAACCCTGTTACAGGTAGTGAGTGAATTAGTTCAAGAGATTTCTTGCTTTGATCTAGTTTCCATATTCTAACATATCCATCATTAGACCCTGATATAATAACATCTGAGCTGGATACAGCATAGAGAGATGATATCCACCCTTCATGAGCTTTCTCCTGTACGAATAAAGGTCTCTTCTTAGTCACACCCCACAGATATATAGACCCATCTTGTGAACCAGCAACGAACATATCTTTAGTGACAAACTTAATACAGTCAATAGCTGATGTAGATGATTGATACAACAGCTGTGTTTCTTCTGCGATTTTCCACACCCTCAATGACCTATCTAGACCTCCAGACGTTACAGCTCTCTCAGCGTGTAGACTATCTATCCCAGTGATAGCTGATTCATGTCCGAACAGGGTCTCAACATACGTGAGAGATTCCGCATTCCATACCTTAACAGTCCTGTCTACAGAAGCACTGTATAGATCACAACTTCCTCTGCGAAATGTGAGTCCTGTAACGGCTCCTTTGTGCCCAGAGAAGGTGTGAATATGTTCACAAGAGGACACATTCCATATCTCCACTTTACATTCTGTTCCTCCGCTAGCTAGCAGCTTACCATCTGAGGATACTGCTAGAGATAGAATACGACTAGAATGATATTGCTTAATATTAGATCTATGAGGATCATTGAATGTAGTTAGTCTAATAGCAGCTCTCAGGTCCCATTTGATAAGTACAGCATCCTTACAGGCAGAGAATAATACAGTCTCATCAGGAGATAGAACTAATGCCGTTATTGATCCTTTATGTGCTCCCATAGAGTGTGATGGTGTAGGGTCTATTCTTATGACGTCAGACAGCTGTCTGTACAATCTCCCGCTCTGCTCCAGTGCTTCTTGCTGTAGTCTCTCTCCTATAGAGTCAAATCCATCTTGCTCCAGATGATCAGGTTCCCCTACCTCTCCCAGTTCTGAGATGTACTGTTTAGCTAGCCTTAGTCTTTTCTCTTGTGGAGTCTCTTCAGAAACTAACTCAGGTTTCTTCACCTTCTTCTTGTCTTCCTGTCTCTTAGACTCTGTATCTAGATCTGAAAGGTTGTCACTGTCAATCTCTTCTGACAGGTCTCCTGCTGCAGTAGTAGTTACCTTAGACTGTTTCACTTTATCTGAGCTTTTAACTGGAAGGAAGAATGACCGCTTCTTACGTTTTGGCATTACAAAATAACTTGTTAAAACAAAATAGTATAAAACAGCTGTTACAATAAATTAATGTTGCATGGGGATTTATCTTATTCCTGTAGAGACATAAAGACCCATCAAATAAACTAATAAAATATCAAAACAAAACATATAAATATACAAACACAACCTGAAAATAAACAAATAAGGAAAGGGATGACATTGAATAATTTCTGATTAATTAGAGAATCTTCTTTACATCTGGTACAACTATGTTACAGTACAAAGATGGTACATCTGCTGAATAATTCTCCGTGTCTATATCAGCATAGTTTAGGGGAACAGAACTGTTTGTGGGGATGGGAGGGAGAGAGGCGGAGGGACCCCTTGAAGGGACACTCTTTGATTTTCCAACAGAAAAAGGAGCTACCTGTGTGTAGCTAGAGGGAGAGGTGTCATGTACTCTAGGTATAGGTCTAAATGGACGTATAGTAGCTAGAATAGACTCAGGAGCAGATCGTATCAAATCTATTACTTCCTCTATACTCTTGTTCTTAACACTATCTCCATCTATCTCAAGTATTTCATCATCAGGACGGAGTATACCAGTACGAGCTATATAAGAACCTTCAATAATTCTAGATACAATTAAGAATTCTCCAGCTTTCTTAACAGTACAGCCAATACTCCCTTCTTCCTTAACCAGCAGTACTCGTTTGGTATCTTCATTCACTCTCTTCATGCTAAGCCTCTTAGGACAGTTCTGCTCAGCAGCTCTATCTGCCTCTATTGCATGTATAAGTACTTCAATCCATTTCTCCTGATCCTCTACACTAGCAGCCTGTACAACCCACATGCCCTTGTTAAGATTAATAACTACAAGGAAGGATCGTTTGTAATCGGAACACTCTCCAGTGACAGAGTTTACATCACTTAAGAATAGACGTTTAGATGGCTCTTTACCCTGATCCCTGACCTCTCTCTCATCTCTAAAATAACTCAAACATTGAGGATTTAATACGAAGAATCTACGTTGCCAGCTCTTGAATAATCCTCCTGACAGTTTGGTTAGGAAACCTGACCTGATTATATTAGAGGGGACTGTGGGGTGACGTGTGTTTCTAACCTTTATTCCGCTCTCTTTTACGTCACGACTATCATTACTCAATGCACGGAATCGATTTGCCATTAACTATAACTAGCTAATGCATAATGCAATAATAATAATAATAATTAAATATAGCTAGCATATAATATAACTAAGAAACAGCATACGTATTATATTATAAAGTAATAACTTTACCAGGGTTCATAATATTATCAGGATCAAGAGCAAACTTAATGTTCCTCATTAAACTGATCCCATCCTCTCCGTATTGTTCCTGTACCAACTGGATCTTACCTCTACCCACCCCATGCTCCCCTGTACATGTACCTCTTGCACTAATCGCTAGCCTACCCATCCACATCGCGATTTCTCTCACCTTTTTAAGCTCCTCATTATCTCCAGGCTTCAGCAGGAAGCAGCAATGGAAATTACCATCCCCTACATGTCCCACAATAGGCGCTATACAACCTGACTCACTTATAGCCTGTTTGCTCTTAACTATAACATCTGGTAGATTAGACATAGGTACACATACATCTGTAATATATACCTCACAACCAGGTAGAAGGGCTTTTGATGCGTATAGAGCATCGTGTCTAGCTTTCCACAGTCTGCTCCTCTCTTCTGGGTCTGTAGTCCATTGGAACTCTCCAGAGTTGTTATCTTTCGCAATTTCTTTGGCTAATTCTGCCTGTTCTTCCACAGAATTGCTAGAACCATGGAACTCAAGGAATAGAGAGGCTGTTTCATCATAAGACAATCCTATTTATAAGCTATAACAATATTTCAATATAGCCTGCTACACAGGAATATAATGATTTATACAAACCTGAATATTTGTTACACGCAGACATCATGACATCATCTAAGAACTCTAACCTAGCTACAGGTATACCAGCTTGTATTACCATGGTAGCAGTACTGATTGCATCATATACTGAAGGGAAGGAGCATACTGCACTAGACACAGACTCTGGTATACCATATAGTCTTAATGTAGCAGCTGTCATAATTCCTAGCGTACCTTCACAACCTATAGCACATAATTATAGTATACATATTATTTATATATCTATTATGTCTAACTAACCAACAAATAGACCAGTGAGATTATACCCAGCTGATGACTTCTTAGCTCTACAGTCTGTCCCTGAAGTATTTATGACGTCACCGTTAGCCAGCACTACTTCCATATTAATAACATTCTCCTTCATAGTCCCGTATCGCACTGCATTAGTCCCTGATGCGCTAGTCACCACCATACCACATAGACTAGCATCAGCTCCAGGATCAATAGGAAACCACATTCCAGTATCCCGTATGTGGTTGTTAAGACGACTACGAGTAACTCCTGGTCTCACAGTAGCGAATAGATCATCAGTACTAACTTCTAATATTTGATCCATGCGTGTCATATTTAACGTCACGCCTCCTCTGGTAGCACCCACACCCCCCTCCAGTCCAGTGCCTGTACCAAACGGAATCATAGGGATCTTGTGTATAGTGCAAAGTTTCGCGATTTCTGACACCTAAAATATGACTAAGATTGTATAACACAAACTAGCTCATAAAATAAGTATAGCTATATATGAAAACCTGTTTTGTTGAAGTAGGGAAAAGGATGAGGTCAGGGGGTAGGGGGACGTGATAACTCTCATCTCTACCATGCAGTAGTCTAGCAGCTTCTGAAATAGTAAAGTTATTATCTCCTACAATAGATCTAGCCTTATCTAATAACTCATCTGATATTCTACTAGAATACCTTATACAATTGATATGATTTAGGAGTGTGAAGCGAGTTTGTAACTTCCAGCTGTTTAGCAGTCTCAGCCAAGTAGACATATCTATCAGCTGATGAGTCTTAACTGCTGCTAATAGTGGATGAAATAAAGTGTTTTATCACATAGTAGTAGTTGGAAAGATTCTACATATGGACTAGTTTAATAATATTTCTACAGATTCTACAACGTGAGGAAACAAACATATTGGCGAATGAATGATTACATCAATAAATTATATAATATGCGCATGCAAAAACTGTGATATATACCCGCACTTTACTTTCGTATTTTATATAAGATCTGTTCTAAGAATCTTTGTGTTTGAGTGATTGTCTGTAGACATAGACACGAGATAGCTGGGTAAGCCCAGTTATACCAACAAATATATTGACTGTAAATAGCAGCCAATTCTTAGGAATAATGACGAATGAGTATCTAGACCAGATAAACCCTGTAGCAGCTAGAGCTGTCGATTGAGTAGAACTTATCTTTTCTACTGGTCTAGCCAGGTCAGCAATCCCAGCGATTACTAGTGCCCATTTGAAAGCAGGAGCCCAGAAAAATATGGTCAGAGGACCTGCAGGAGTGAGGAGATATGATCGCAAGTGTTTAGGAAGCTTTTGAAAACCTTTAGTTCTCTGAAGGGAAATAGCTAATCTAGTTGTTAACATAATTGAATTCTGAATATGTAAAGTTGATAAATCAGTTTGTAATATAATAGAAGTATAGAATTTATACAAGTGCCTAATAAGAATGTGATAGGTAGGATATTGATGCTACACAACATTATTCAGTGACTTGTATCTTCTGGTAAGTGCTTCTGCAGACAGGGCATGCAAACGGCGTGAAGATTGCAAACTGTTCGAATGAATCTAGACAGGGAGTGTGAAATAAGTGAGAACATGACAAGAGAACAACTTCCTTAGAATGGAAGAGCGGTGTGAGACAAATAGGACACTCCTGCTCCCCTCTACTCATTGCCTTATCTCTGATTACTACCCACTGACTAGGTTCTAAATTATTCAGGTACTGGTCAAAGCTAGCTAAAGTCTTCCTGCTATAGTTTAGGGTGCCGTCTAGCTCTTCAATAAAACTGTCTATTTCGTGTTCACGTTTGACACATTGTTGCATATACTGGTCAGTAAGTGTAGCTAGTTTGTGTGTAAAGAATTTCTTCCTAAGTGAGGGGTGTTTTGGAGGATTTAGATCCTGTAGTTTCCTATACTCTAATTTAGCTCTGTAACCTCTCCAGCAGGACTGTATCAGTACAGCAGCTCTATCTCTAGTGTACTTAGCGCCCTCAAATACTACTCTAGCCTGATACTCAGTACATCTACAAACAGGACAGATTTTTTGCTGTACAAACCTCTCATAACTCTCTATGCAGCTCTTATGGAATATGTGAGAGCATGAGAGTAACAACTGAGCATGGAGATTGAATTGATCCTTACAAATAGGACAGGGGTTAGCAGAGTCTAGTCTAGCGTTGGAAACTCCTTTTATTTCCGCCCACTGCTCCTCTGTAAGGAGAGAGGGAGGACGCTCTACTAGTCCCAGTTTTTGTGCTAATGACAGTTCCTGGGCATGTAGATCTGATAAGGAGTACTCCTCCTCCGAATCAGGAGTATTATCATTATTTACAGCTGATTTAGCATTCACTAGTGATCGGGATGTAGTTCTATTGGTACTATTGTTATAGCGTGTGATCTTAGTTCTAGCCTGTTTATTATTAATTTTAGATACAGACAGATTAATTTTGTATTGCTTATCGAGGTGCTGTTGGAATGCGACAGATGACCACGCCTTCTCGGCCTGTAAACTACGTTTTGGACCTTCTTTAGATTCTAACCATGATCCCTTCTCAGAACTCATATCTAATATTATAAGTTTGTATCACTAGCTAATTCCCCCGTAGTTAATTATAAATCCAATACAACCTTACAAAATAATAAAAAGAAGATAAAATTATCAAATAAAAGTATAATTAGTTGTTACTTTTGATTCTCTCTAGTCAGTAACAAAGCGTCGTCTCTTGTCTTCATGTACATCAATAACCACAACCTCATCTGTCTTAGGATTAGTATCAAGCAGATCAACTTCAGATTTAGTTACAGGTACCTCCTCCATATCTGGGAAAGATGGTTTCTCATGTACCTTAGGGAGGACATGAATAGGAGAAGGGGGTAGAGGAATAGCCTCTCCTTCTTGATCACTCTCTCCTATCTGCTCTAAATGAGAGCTTTGAGCTAATTTTATATCAGCTGGTTGCGATGACTCTTCTATAAGATAGTTATCCAAGCTATTAGCCATTGTCACATTAAGCGACATGTTAGCATCATCCTCAACATTCTGCGCTTTTAAGCACAGAGGAAGATGTTCATCCCAGTCTTTTGTCTGACAGTCTTCTCCACAGTAACCTCTTATCCCGCACTGACAGTCAAACTGCGATACTCTCCCACACACACAAAGCTCCATCATAACTGCATCCTCATCTTTGACTCGTTGTATGTATATTTTGTTATCTTCCAGAGCAGACAATTCGCAGTCATCCTCGTTAGCTAACGATATAAACATGTAAGCTATGTTCTTTTTCAAGAACTGAAAAGGTCCGCCTAACCACAATCCAGAATCCACGAATGCTTCTCTTAAATCTGTTAGGGTATTGCCTTCTCTCGGTAGCAAGACAGGCTCTGGAAACTTATCAAACATATTGTCATATTTCCCTTCATTTGAGTACCGTCCTGATAGAGACAGCATACCGATCTCAGGTCTCTCAGGTACTTGGAAGGGTGTCTCAGAGGCTTGTGAGGTACCCTTCTGTGAGTTAGGTCTCCAGCAATCTCTGTCATCTACAATTACAACCTCTATAAAATACCAGTAATCCTCCTCTTCTAACATTGAATCACTATCCTTCCTCCCACCGGAAACTAGCACCTCACTCTCCACCTTAGTAGACACGAATTCTTGATAATCAACCTGTTTATTGGAGATAGGACTAAGTCTCTCTTGTGAATGTCTACTCCAATCAGGTTTGTAGTAGTATAAAGGAACTTTATCAGGAGAAATAGCTACCACTCTTCTATTCCTCTTCTTGCAACAGATCACAATCAAGACTACCACACAGATAAGGATAATAACAACAATTATAACCACAACCACTATAATGACAATACCCACGATAATAATCATAGGATCAATAGGATCCTCTGTAACTACAAGTAATGTACCACAATTAGCTCCTATATACGAGGAGTTACAGATACACACCCCATCCGTAGACCTACATATGGTGGTATGATCTATATCACAAGTACAGTTATAAGCACAGTCATAACCAAACTTCCATAAAGAGCAAGGAGTACCACAATCTATTCCAGTGTAGCCTGCTTCACAAATACATGTACCATCTATAAAATCACATCCTCCAGTGCTTTGACAGGTACACTCCTCGGCACACATGTACCCCCATGTACCAGGGTAACAAGTAGTGGCACAATCGTCACCTCTGAACCCTATTTTACAATCACACTCTCCACTAATGTGATTACAACTGATGCTATTAACTCCGTAGCAATCACAAGTCTCTGTACAATATTTTCCATACATCCACTCATTGCACTGTGTATAACATCCTGAGTCAATGTAGCCAGGAAAGCAGTCACAGAATCCGTCTATTGGAAGACAATTAGAGTTCTCAGAGCAAACACAAGTCTCTGTGCATTTGTCTCCCCATAAACCATGTGGACAAATGTCAAAACATAAGGAACCATAGCTTCCTGCAGGACAGGTAGTAACTACTGCTACAGTACCAGAGGTCTTACATTGACAACTGACAGTTGAGTTATCTATAGGGAAGGTATCACACATGCTAGTATCCCACTCAAGAGTAGAACTACTCCATAATGCACACAAGTAGGTAGAAGGGACTATACCAATCTGAAGGGTTATACTGACATTTGTCACATCTAGCTGTTGGTAAGTAGCAGGATGTAATAGACTAACTGACAGGATATTAGACAGAACCTGAGTAGAATATTCATTAGGTAGGAGGTAGGATTGTTTATCCAGTTGAGAAGTAGTTATGACTACACCAGAGCATTCTACAGATTCAAATCTATTAGATTCTATGATACAATCTGGATCATAACAACCCCAGCTGTTATAAGAATCAAACAGAGCTTGAGAGAACTGTATTAGAGGTAGTGATCCTGTACAGTCCTGCTCTCTAGCATTACATACTGCATAGTAACTAGCTAGCGGATAGGTATGTGATACTTTTATAGACATGAGTCCAGTAGATAGGGTCAAGATATCAGAATTTTTGTTACGAGTTGAAGCAGCTAACACTGAGAGGAGGTGTGGTAATCTGTGCCATACAGGGGAATCAGGAGTGTCAAGTTTCGCTATTGCAGCAAATGTGTTGTTGAACAACTGAGTAGTAATACCTCTATCAGAGATATCAACAGAACAGCTGATAACAGAAGTTAAAGAATGTTCTAGAACATCAAATATCTCTTCAGTCTGTGTAGCTGATGGTATATTAACTTGTAATATAAACTCAGTTATTAGGAATATTACATGTCTGGTGAATGATCTCTCCTGAGGGAGAATAGACCAGTAAGCAGACATTATATACACCCAGAGGGTATCAGCTATATCTGTAGGAATCAGCTGTTCCTCTATCTTATAGAAGTATATAATACTGCTTACTATACTCAATCCACTCATAACGTTATAACCATATACCAACTTCTGTTTGACCTTATCTAGGGCACCTATTACGTCATCATGTGTTGATATGAATATCTCGTAGGGATAAAGCACTACACTCCCAATACTATTCTCTACCTCTAATATCAATGGTAGTTCTCCACTTATGCTACACAATAGAGGGGTGTCTAGTTGTGAGAGAGTGGTAGAGGGAGTTAACCAGTGCACCTCACTCTCCTGTCTGATACCATATCTGTATTTGAGAGGGAGAGCACTTGGAGTATCTATCCACCCGCTAGCTATCATAGAATACACCTCAACTCCATTATTCATATAGCTAGAGTGTGTTATTCCCCCTAAGTGAGGAGCTGAGTCAATCAGAATATCCATCTTAGCTATAGCAGTAGAAATACTATCACAACTTAAACTAGCCATCAGTCTGAACTTCTGTCTTGTTGCTAAGTATATAAGAGGTATAAGAAATGAGAATTGAGTTAATCTCATGGTTGGTAGATAGATAGAGTCATAGGGGAGCTGGTAAAGAGAAGGGAGTGATATAAATGAAATATATTCTACCTCCAAATCAGGAGAGTAATCATAATAGTACTGATCATCTACTACATCCTTCTCTGTAGATATTAATAAAGTATTTAGAGGAGAGGAGGACCTCACCCAGCCTGTTACCAGTGTCAGCTGATTAACAGGGACACGGAGGTATGATATCGGATTGAAGTAAATCAGGTCAGGAGTAGAAGAACTGATGTGCACTGTGAGATAACTAGTAGCTGATATACGGGAGTCACTAGTTACTACTACCAGAGAGAATTGTATGACTGATTCTCTTAACTTAACTTGTTCAAACATATATTGCTTGTTAGAATCTTGTGTTATCAAGAGGTTATTATTGTTATCTTCACAGGGTGTTAGGCCTTCAGTATCCACACAAGTCCAGCTGTAGGTTAGAGAGTGTTGGGAGGGGTCGAAAGAACCAGACCCATCAATGATAAGATCCTCTTCGAGATAGTGTGTCCGTATATCTCCCCCTAAGATTAGTGCTACAGGATCACCCAGTGTTAAATCGATAGAGAATAGAGAAGTAAGAGACTTGTTACCATCAGATAATGTATAAGTTATTTGATTAGACATATTGAGCATATTAGCAGGAATAAACAGTACAGGTAGGCTAGAAGTAAGAGGAGAAGTGACCGGGTTAGAGAGAGTCCAAGAGAATGAGAGAGGAGAGTGAGTGATAGACAGACAAACAGGAATATCCACAGTAACTAGTATCAGAGTATCTCTGTGTGTATACAGCGTACCAGGGATATGAGAGTGTATTATAACAGAGGGCAGATCAGCTGGTGATTCGGTCAGAAAGATAGAATAGACTATACTATTATCTATAAAGTTATTCAAGGATAGATTTACAGTATAAGTAACAGCTGATTCAAATAAAGAGACCGGGAGAGACCATTGTAAACCAGATTGAGAAGTGAATTCAGATATCAGTTGCTCAGCAACTTGATCATCCGCTGACACACTCCAGCTAGCTACTAGATCTTGTGATCCTCCCAGCTGAGAGGAAATAGCATTAAATTCCATACTACCACAAGTAGGGATATGAGAGTAAGTGTGTAGAGCAGGAATGGGTAAGGTATTGTCCTGTAGTATAGGAGAACTGTCTTCTAAAATATAGGAGTATGCTGCATAGCGAGTACGTATTGATTGAGTAGAAGTATAGAATATTCTAGAAACACCTCTCAGAGAAGTAAGATGTGTAAGCTCTATAACTAATCTCCTCTGATGATAGTTGTCCCAATTACATACAGCATCACTCCCCAGCTGATTTAATGAGAGTTCTGTGAATAAGAGAGCACAGTCTGGAGGGAGATTAGAGTTAACCTGGTCCCGTCCTCCTGTCTCCACCTCTCTGTCGAAATTGAGAAAGAGAAGAGTCAGAGAAGTTGAGTAGCTAACTACAACCTCAGGAGCATCGTTATAGAATATAAAGTATAGACTATTATCTACAGCAGGTGGTATTATACCAAACACATCTCCATTCAGACTCAAGAACACCTGTTCTCTTCTAGAATAAGAAACTGATGGAATCTGACACGTCACTACATCAATAGACCCAAGAGTAACACCAGTAATTGGATAGATACCTTGTAACAAGATACAGACTAGCTCATCAGTGTAGTAGAGATTGTGAACTGAGAAAGTAACATCTTGTGATTGTGTGTACAGCCCTTCTTGAGGGGATAAGTTTGTGACGTAGAGTCTAGACAGATTGAAAAAAATAAAGCTAAAACTATTGGCAGACAGAGTCTGATTGTGAGAAATATAGAAGTCTATTTCCACATAATCTTTTCCAACAGATATTCTCTGGAAGCTATCAATCGTCTCAAGACTCGGGAGTGTACATTCTAAGTAAGAGTCATTGATATTTGCAGTAATGTCACTGCTTGCTCCAAAGTTCCCACCCTCACCTTGCCAGTAACAAACAGCTCCTCCTGCACCTCCAATGAAGCCAGTCCCCCATACGGAGACTACTGTACCACCGCTAGTGGGTCCACTGAGAGGGTTAATACGAGTAATCTCAATTGATAAAGAGGTGGTAATAATGAGACATAAAATTATCAAAATAACTAACTTCATTCTAAAATAATTGAATTAAATAATATAAGAATTGTCTCTTCGGAGATTAAACAAACAATCAACAAGATACTAAATTTGTCAAAGCAACGCCTCAGTGACTTATTAATTAATGAAGAAGATGCTACATCACAATATACCAGACAGAACTAGGCTAAAATTAGAATAATTGTGAAGTACTCAAGTTACAATACTGTTACATTATATAAGAGGGACTTGTGTATTATAATGTTAGGTTTAGTTATAATTTTAGGATAGCTTCATTTATTATTCATAAAGTTTATACAGAAATCAAGAAGTTGAGCTCATGGCGAGTTTCAACACAAAATCTAGTCTCAGTTCCTCGTCTCTAACTTCCAAGAAGTTAGAATCAAAATCCTCTCTCACCTCTTCCAGAACTTCATCACTACACACACACAGCTCACTCAAACTAACCAGTAGTCTACGAACGTCCTCAGATTTAGGGCCTTCTCGTGCATCCGGCTCTTCTCTCATGCCCCATGCCCGGCCATCTCTCCTCAGCAGCTCAGCAGGGAAATACAGCTCTCTATCAAAGGGTACTTCTACTTCTACTTCTACTTCTACTTCTCTGACCGGATCTCTCTCCTCCAAAAACTTGTCTAGTTTATCAACACGAACTACTACTTCTTATAAGCCCACAGAGTTTTCTAGCATCTCCAAACTTCGCACTACCTCCTTACAGAAACAGGATCCTGGTGTCCCCCGTAAACTGGTTGGAGAGGAGGATGGAGGGGTCATCCCTTTCCTAGGTTGTGCTACCGAGGATCTCCCCCTATACACTCTAGCTCAAGAGCAGATAGAGCAAGAGACTATCCTTGGATTTCCAGATCCAACAATAGAACTATCAATGTCACTAACAGGAGGAGTACACAAAGCTTCTGATGATATCATTAACGCAAAAAGACAACTCTTGCATGGAATGGCTGCAGCACTAATTGGAGGTCCTAACTACAAAGATCCCAAGAACCATGGACGATTGGTTCTGATGTACATAGCTAGTCGTGTAGCTTTCTATGATCCAGAATTCGTTTTGAAATCAGTTCTCTATTCGAGACAAGAACTGAATCTCAGAACCCCTTCTAATTTCCTACTCGCATTCGCATCAATGCTCCACAGCTGTAGACCTTATCTCAAGCGATATTACACTACCTGTATCCGTCTCCCCTCTGACTGGATAGAAGTAGCAGAGTTATATCAGACACTATGTGACTCAGGGATAAAGTTCAAGAGCCTACCTGTAGCTCTAAGGAAGGTTATGATGACTAAGTTTCAGGATTTTGACAACTATCAGCTGGCAAAGTATAACAAAGATAAAGCAAAGAATAGGAAGAAGCGAGAAAACAAGAAAGCTGGTAAGCCTCAGCGTCTGGGATTTCCCACCGAACAAAAAGAGAGGAAGCGCTCTGTATCACCAGGATCGAAGTAAGTTATACCACACAACGATCATCTTATTATTAAACCCATATTTTACCAAATATTCTTTAGAGAAAACTTAGGTAACTTATTCGATTCTAGCAGTGAGTCAAGTGATGACGAGCTAGATAGCTATGATGCCACAACATATAGTGATAGTAGTTCTGATGATGGATGGAACTCAGAAGAAGAATGGGGTAAGATACAATTAGATGAGAACTACTCAGTCACAATAGATGAGATGCAGCAACTGTCATTCACTCTCAAACAGCTGATCAGAAAGCTACATATATGCAAGCCAGTGGAACCAGTAATGTCACTACTAGGTAACGTTACAACTAGCTAATACATAGATAATATCATTTACTTTATGATTATATAGGAAAGAGGTATCCAGAGGATCCAGAAGCGTTCCGTAGAGCAGGCCTCATTGGAATGTGGGATGAGGATAAAGCTGGAAAACGGATGAGACTTCCTGTCCCTGAAACCTGGGAGACTCAAATATCCACACGAGGGAACAAGGCTAAAGTTTGGGAGGAGCTTATTGACCATAATAAGCTACCATTCATGGCTATGTTACGTAATATGAGGAATCTATTACTAGCTGGAGTACAGCCTAAGTACTTCAGCTGGGTTATAAAGAAGTTAACTGATGAGTATGCAGTTACTAATAGTAGACAATTCCCATTCAGATTCTTCTCTGCTTACCAGGTACATATAACCTATTGCTAGAGGAGGAGTTATATTACGGGCTGAGTACTTATCATCTATAATTATACTAGGCGTTAGAAGAGGTAGAGAAGAAGAAAGAGAGTTTAGAAGCTAATGTGGCCTCAGCTAGAGATATTAGAATCAAAGACTATCTCCCGAGTACTGGTGGTAGGGGAGGTAGAGGAGGTAGAGGGGGAAGGGGAGGACGTATGCAGAGGGGACCTACCCCCAAACAGATAGCCAAAGCAGATATACAATACAACAAAGATCTAGAGAAATATAGCAGAGTTGATAAAGATGTTGTTAAACGATTGAGAGATGCTCTTGACACAGCAGTTAAGATTGCTACTAAATTCAACATACAGCCTATACCTGGTGTAACTATTGTATTATGTTGTGTGTCTAAAGCATTAGATGTACCGTGCACTGCTTTCAAAGGGATGGGTACCCCAAGGACAGTTAAGGAAGTAAGTTACTCAAAATAGAGCTGGTATACATAGTATTCATGTGTGTACTTGTAGGTTGGATTACTGCTGGGTTTAATGTGTAAGTATTCTTGTGAAGATTGTAAGCTGATAGGATTTACTACAGACTTTCAAGAGTTTAATTTACAAGAAGGTACCATCCTACACAATCTATCTGCTCTAATGCAGCTGATAAACAATTCAGCATTCGACAGCAACACATCTGGACTACCTGTAGCTTATCTCAAGAACTATTTAAAGGACAGGATCCCTATAGACAATCTTATTGTACTATCTAACACTATAGACTATGAATCTGAGGAGAATTCTGGAAGAGAATTCAAATCTTTCCTCAGGAAGTACAGAGAGTTTGTTAATCCTAACCTACTCTTCGTCTCAGTAGACCTGTCATCTCCCAGAGCTAGGTTAGATGAGAGTATGACACCAGAGCATGAGAATGACATATACTTGTCAGGGTATAGTGACCAGATTCTTAGCTTTATCAATCAGAGAGGAGATAGTGCTCAGCTGACACATGTTGAAAATATAGACTTGAAGTACGAGCTTAAAGAGAAAGAAAATAGTAAGAAGACAGTAAGTAGATTGGATAAGAGTAACGTAGAGCAGAGGTTAAAGAAGATGGCTCCTCTCCCTGGCATCTCTACTAGTGACTGGAGGAGTTGTAGAGTATTTATTTCGAGTACTTTCTTAGACATGCACGGAGAGCGAGATCTACTGACAAGGTTATCATGTTCACATGCTCAATCTCTATACGTATATACAAGGTTGATTAACTATACTCTTTTAGATTCGTATTTCCAGAGCTGAGAGCAAGAGCAGAACAACTAAAAGTACGAATTTATGAAGTAGACCTAAGATGGGGTGTAACCAGACAACAATCTGAGAACAAACAAGCACTCAGTCTATGTCTAGCTGAGGCAGAAAAATGTGACTTGTTTATAGGAATGATGGGAGAGAGATACGGATGGGTACCAGGATTCGAATATTTAAAGAGTTATCCAGAGTTTCCATGGATACAATCAGATGAAAAGAGGTTTAACGAAACTTCTATCACAGAACTAGAATTCTGTATATCATCTCTAAACAATCCTGAACTAGCTCAAGAGACTTCGTTCTTTTATTTCAGAGATAACTCTAAACTATCCAAAGACGTAAGTATGTAATAACCTATTATGATCATGTTTTATACTTCTATAATTATGTGTAGATACTACCTGAATACAGATCTCACTTCTATCACAGTGATAAAGAGCAGGACAGAGTTAAACGGATAAGAGACCTGAAAGATAGCGTCAGGGGATCAGGTATTGAGGTGTTTGATAACTATCCTGCTACCTGGGGAGGTGTGGTAGGGGGCGTACCAGTAGCTGGCGGCCTGACAGAGTTCGGTAACAGAGTTCTAAACAATCTCTGGAATGCAATTCAAAATATATACCCAGAAATAGACGAAAATCCGGATAGGAAAGGTAATACAAATGATTAACTTAATGTATACCATTGCATTTAACTTACAATGTATTTGCTAGTTGATATCAGCAAAGAACACACGGAATTCATCGCAAATCTGAGTGATGGATTCATTGGTAGGAAAGCTGCGCTCAAGGAATTAATGAATAAAGTAGCTCAAGATGGAATACAAGGTGGAGTAATATTTGCCAACGGTAAACCAGGTTCTGGAAAGTCAGCTGTCATGTGTCAGCTGTCACAACAGCTGATCGCTTGGATAGGAATAAAACATGTAATATCGCACATCTGTGGAGCAGCTCCTGGATCCACTAATGTTGTAAATATACTGATAAGACTCTACGCGGAAATTAATCGCAGGTTTCCTAGCATTGAGTGTGAAATTCCGCAAGATTACCAAAGCCTCGTGGCAGGATTACCAGAACACCTAAGACAAGTCTCAAAGAGCCTTACAACTGGAGTACCGCTAGTGATTATCCTGGATGGATTGGACCTGTTAGAACACGCATTTATGGCTCAATCCCTCGAGTGGTTACCTGACCCTATACCATCAAATATCTTGTTTGTTATCAGTGCTGTAGAAGGAACTCAGATTGAATTATCATTAGGGAGGAGGTTAACCAAGCCTACTTTGTTCCGTCTGAAAGGACTAGATGTGTTTGACAAAGAAAATCTAGTTAATACTCTCCTATCTAGACATCATAAGAAGTTAGATGAAGGAGCATTCAGTGGAGAGATGAGAGTACTACTCTCTAAGAAAGAGTCTGATAATCCTCTCTTCTTAAAGTTAGCTTGTGAAGAGCTACGTGTGTTCGGAATATTCGAGAAGATAGTTGATAGAATAAAGAGGATTAGCCAGACACTACCCTTACTTCTACAAGAGATTCTAGCTCGTCTGGAAGATGATCACACCAAGGAAACTTCCAAACAAGCTCTATGTCTTATTGTGTGCAGTAGAGATGGATTGAACGAGGAAGAGTTATTAGGAATGATTCAGCCTAAAATGGCTCCTGCTAATCTACAGAGACTTGTAAGAGCGTTGAATGACTTTGTTAAAAGTACAGAGAATGAATCTAGCTCATCTAACAACACTTATATATGTTTATTTCAGGTATGTAAGGATCTTATCCTATCTATCTAGTATGTGGTATTGATTATATGATTATTAATGTTGTAGGGAGAGGCTAGGAAAGCAGTAAAACTGAGATATATGAAGGGAGCAGAAGTAGAGAAGGAATGTCACACAACACTTGCAAATTACTTCTTGAAGACGATAGATCCCGACGGAAACATGAGTTGGAGTGGACGTAACCCCAGGGCTTACAGAGATGTCAACTACCATCTGAACAAATGCTATGCTTTCAAGAAGAACCTTGCTCTACTCACAGACTTGACTTTCCTAGAGGCCAAGTGTCATTCTGGACACGCCCTTTCTCTCCTAGAGGATTATTCTCCTCCTATAAATCTTCCTCAGATACAGACACGAGAATATATTAAACACATGAGTACACCTGAGGTTACAGATTTCCATAACTTTGTGTCGTCTAACCTCCACATCATAAGGCATACTCCATCTCTGTTGATACAACAGGCTCTCAATTCCCCTCTCTCCAGTATTCCTACCGCAGGAGAGCGGATATTGACCTCAAGGAAGGGAGACTCCTTAGGACAGTTAGCTTTCTGGGAGAACAAGCCTTCCAGAGAGGTGTTAGATCAGATGACAATTGGACAACAGGGACATGTCGCAAAGTGTCTCGCGGTCTCACAGGTAAATATATATCAAATATCATAAAGTATAGTATATGACTAATTAACATATTTGCAAATAGGATGGTAGGCATTTAGCCTGTGGTACAAATGACTGTCTAATCAAGCTATACATCATAAACACAGGAGAAGAAGCCAAGACATTTGTAGGACATGCTGGTCCTATCGTCAGTTTATGTTTCTCAGGTAATTACGGCACATTGTTATATGATGTATATGCATCTATGCAATATTTGGTTTGTAGGTGATACAAGGATGTGTTCAGCTTCAGAAGACAAGACTCTCTGTCTCTGGGATGTGATAGACGGACACAGAATATCAGTTATGAAGAAGCATTCTAAGAAAATATCTCAATGTGTAGCAGGAAGTAATGGCAAGCAAATAATATCAGCTAGTTGGGATTGTACTGGATGTGTGTGGAATTCAAAGACAGGTGCATTTGTATCACAACTTAAAATAGCAGTAAAACCTCTTAACTGTGTAGCACTACATCCTGATAACCAGCTAGCTGTATTCGGAGGCTGGGATTGTAATGTCAGAATGTGGGATACATTTAATCAGAGGAAACTCAAGATCATGAAGGGGCATACTTCAGCCGTCAGAGCAGTAGCCTACGCCCCCTCAGGCAGACATGTAGCTAGTGCGTCACTCAACGGAGAGGTTAAGATATGGTCAACTAAGGCAGGGACTCAAGTGGGATCAATTATAGGACACAATCTACCTCTGACAAGCTTGTGTTACACGCCCAATGGACAGTTCCTGGTTACAGGAAGTGAAGATTGCAAAGCTAAGGTTTGGTCTGGTTTAATAGGTAAACCTCTCCTCTCAATCTCCTCCCCGGGAGCAGGATACGCCATGAAGGTTAAATTCAGTCCTTGCGGTCAGTTTATACTCGCCGGTTATTACGAGGGACTAGTTTGCACTTATTCTACGTGGAATGGAGCTCTACAGATGAAAATAGACAAGAGAAATTTTGCTGCTAGATGTCTGGAGTGGTCTCCTAGAAGCGGGGATACATGTGTTGTGGGGTAAGTATAACTATACATTACTACTGAAATCTTATTAACATAACTAATACACAATATTATTAACCAATTCTTAAGTATACTATCACAATCTTTGAATCTTAACTAAGGAGATTCTGTCCAGTCATCTGTTTGGGTGGATTAAATCCCATTAGAGTTAGAATGGTAGGAGCTACGTCACACAGTGCGGGGTCATGCTCACACTTCTTGAATTCTCTCTTAGACCCATACATACAGAATGGTACTCTGTTAGTGGTGTGTGCTGTATGGGGTCCTCCTGTCTCACTGTACATCTTCTCTGCATTCCCGTGATCAGCTGTAACAAGCAGTGTGTATCCAGAAGTCTTACAAGCTTCTCGCATCATCCCTATAGCTACGTCAGTGCTTTGACAGGCTAATACACAAGGATCATATTTGCCTGTGTGTCCTACCATATCTGGTGGAGCTAGGTTACACATTAGAAACGGGTACTTACCAGATTTGATTGCTTTACACATTTCTTCTGCTACTTCCATAACACTCATCTCAGGTTTTAGATCGTATGTAGCTACTTTGGGGGAAGGGACTAAGGATCTCTCCTCCCCCTCGAACTGCTTCTCCTGACCCCCGTTAAAGAAGAACGTAACATGTGCATACTTCTCCGTCTCTGCACAGTGGAATTGAGGGATATGATTTACAGATAGCCATTCTGCTATTACATTAGTATTAACTTGTGGAGGGAATATTATGTCGAATGGGAAATCTTCTTTATACTGCGTCATGCACAGAATATGCAAGTTCTTAGCTAGAACGTTAGTTTCGAACTGAGGATTGATACCGAATGCCTCTACTATCTGCCTCATACGATCTGATCTGTAATTAAAGAATAGCAGTACATCTCCATCTCTTATACGCCCGTCCATGTCTACAATTATTGGCTGCATAAACTCGTCAGTTTGTTTGTTGTCACCTTCAGCTTCATATCTTGACTTCATCAATTCTACTACTGCTTCTATAGAATCTACATTCTCTCCGATTCCTTGGACGAACCCCTCATACGCCTTCTTTACTCGCTCGTGTCGTTTGTCTCTGTCCATAGCATAGTAACGACCCACCACCGTAGCTAGGGACCCGTAATTGGCCTGCTTAAGGAAGTCATGTAGTTTAGAAACATGACTGATTCCAGAGGTTGGTTTTGTGTCTCTTCCGTCAGAAATGAAGTGTATGTATGTGTGTGGAATTGCTGCAGCTTTTGCAGTTTGTAGAAACGCGAACAGATGGTTAATATGTGAATGAACTCCCCCATCACTCACCAGACCCATCAAATGCAATCTCCCATTTCCACTCTTACATATATCAAATGCCTTAACTAGGTTAGCTTGCTTCCCTAATTCATTCTGTTCACAAGTAAGGTTTATACGTACAATGTCCTGATACACAGGACGACCTGCCCCCAGATTAAGATGCCCTACCTCACTGTTCCCCATCAACCCATCAGGCAGACCAACAGCTAGTCCCGAGGCGTTGAGAGTAAGATAGCTAGGACTCAGCGTGCATAGCTCATCCATAACTGGTGTTTTTGCGTTTTTAATTGCATTCCCTTCTGTCTCTTCTGAAATACCCCACCCGTCTATAACTACCAAGCAAACCTTCTCTACCATATCTCTAATTATAATTATTTATACATTACAGTTATTTATAATGTCTAATTAATTCAGTTATGATGATGGCGTCGTGATGGCATATGACACAGAAACAGGGAAAAACACTAAAATATTAAAATCCCATGAAGCAGGAGTCTACTGTTTGGCTTGGAATCTGCACCACATCGCTACAGGCGCAGCTGATTACACTGTTTGTCTATGGAGTAGTGACGTTCGAGGAAAGAAGCTAAAAGGGGAGGTATCTCTACCTGATGCAGTTCTGAGAGGACACGTGTCAATTGTCACAGGAGTATGCTTCTCTCCTGACGGGATGAAGCTGGTGTCAGTTAGTCAGGATTGTAATATCATTATCTGGGACACACTTAACCATAAAGTTATGAAATGTATTGACGCAGGACATAAGGTGTGTATAATGTAACTAATGTTGTTAGCTATAAATATATAAATATATTTGATGCGAGTATACGATAGGATTGGATAAGCTGCTGCGCTTACTCAGACTCTGGAGACTTCGTTATTACAGGATCTCAGGACTTCACTCTCAAAATGTGGAATGTTAAAGAAGCAAAGGATGCAAAGGAGAAAGGCAGTTTTATAGGTCACACCAGCTCTATTAACGAAGTAGTGTTTACTAATGGAGTCGTCGGTTCTGCTTGTTTGGATGGTACAGTCAAGATATGGACTCATAGAGGGGTGGAGATCACTACTCTATATTGTCATAAACAACGTGTCAATTCGTGTGACATTCACATGGCATCTAGCTCTGAAACTCTAACGAGACAATCTAAGGTACATGCCCCGTATAACTTATTGTATTAGAGTTGTATTAATCCTGTTAAGTAGGTTAAACAGGACACTGAATCTCAAGGATGGAGATACGATTGGGCAGATGATGATGATGAGGAGAATGATCCATCTAGAAAGAGGAAGACAATCAGATTGGAAGATATAAAAGTAGCTACAGCATCTGATGATGGGAGTTTAAAGTTATGGCAGCCTTTCACTGCTAATGAGATTTGTAGCATAACGGGTCATGGAGACAGGATTGTGTCACTAGCTACTACACCCAACAACCACTTCATAACCTCTTCAATGGATACTAGTGTCAAACTATGGCAACCAGAATTGGATCAAGAGAATCCTTATGAGTCATTCCATTGCCATAATGCTCCTATCTCTTCTCTGTCAATCTCTCCAACAGGAAACAGAATTATTATGACTTCACGGGAAACAGCTGTATCATTATGGGATGTATCATGGAGAGTAGGAACTTCTACGCGATCTCCTAACAATGTGAGCTAATTACTTCAGAATTAATATACGTAATTATTGAATTTTGCTTTAGCTAATACTCAAAAAGATACACAGCTTAACTGGACACGAAAGGGCTCCTACAGTTAGTTGTTATCCTACAGACAAGTGCTTCTGCACAGCCGGAGAGGACTCCAAGCTGATTTGCTGGGGGTACAATCCCAATCAGGGGTACCCCAGGATACGTCGGTCGGTGCAGGAAGTGACGATGGGTTCAATCACGACACTAGGATATCTCAGCAGTAAGAGTCAGCTGATGGTTGGCTACTGGTCTGGGAAAATAATAGTTTACGATATGTCTGCAATAGAAGCAGGAAAACTACCTCAGCTTACTATACTTGATCCAGGATTCAAAGATTGGGTAATGTCTATGAGTTTCCACAACCAAGATCTCTACTTGCTTAGCATGGACAAGAAGCTAGCTGTCATAGGGTTCAACAACACTCTCACCAATACATTCAGTACTCCTAGCATAGAGGGGTTCTATACAGAAACAGAAGATAAGTCAAAGAAGAGTAGAAGTGCTAAATATCCTAAGAGAGCATTCCCCACACATTTTGTTATCTACCAAAGATTCAAAATAATCGGAGATTCAACAGGTACAGCTGTGGCCTTTACAGAAGATGATAGTAATGAGTTTAATAGATTCAAACTTCATGACAAGAAAATTACAGCTCTGTTGTTGTCAAACAATCAGCTCATCTCATGTGGTATGGACACTAAAGTTAAATTCTGGTCCCTCTCTACACAGAATCAAAACTTGACTCTAGAACAGACTGGAGAGTACAGATGCAAGTCCCCCGTTACCCACGCGAAAATCTACCCCTCCCCCTCCTCCAAGTCCACTCACTTGTATCTACTAGTAGGGGACCAATACGGTCACGTCAATGTTCTTAACTGGCATTGATTTCCACTAGCAAGTAATAGTTCAGAACATTATATAAACTAGATATTTAGGTTATAGAAATGAGTCAATTTGAAACTGGAGATTCATATATTTCATTATTTATGTTTTTGTATATTAGTATTGCGATAGTATGTGAAGTAGATTAGTTATGTGAATTGAATATACATATATCTACAAGCTTATGAGTAGGAGAACTGCTAAAACACAGTAAGTACACAAATTAAACACTACTTTCCCTAGCTCCGTGTTTTACCAGAGCGTGCTGGATGAGACAAGGATTCAAAGTAATTCTAACTAGTGGATGTTTAGTCGGTTGTTTGAGTGCACTCAATGCATCTTGTATAGACGGGAATATACATTCTAGAATATTTTCCCATTTCTGACCGCTAGCTCTTATCAAATCCTCCCTCAATCCTCGTGAAGCTCCTGTCAGGTAGAAGAGATAATCTTTCTTTGTCAAACAGCTGTTTATATCGCATAGAGTTGTACCACCCACTGAGTCAATGAAAGGAATACAGGAACAATCCAGAATAACACAGAACTTGTTTACAAACATATTATCTTGAGGTGTTGTTGGTGTAGTAATGTTAGCTGTTGTTGATTCCGAATTCTTAAATGAGTTAATCTGTTCTAATTGTATATGTTTGTTATTCTTCCTATTCCTGAGGTGTTGTACACCTCTATATAAAGCAGGACCACACCCCAGATCTACCTCTGCGCTAGGATTGTTAGGAAGTTGTTCCATAATAAAATTCTTGAGTTTGGAAGCATTTGCGAAATATAATGGACTTGAGTGACGAATTATTTTGACAGATGATTTGACAGTGACATCTTCAAACTCTTTGACATTGACATACAACTCTGAAGAAGCTAGGTTCCCCAGGAGTACAGGGGATACAAGAATAGTCCTTACAACAAACACAATAAGACTCACAACTAGACCACAAGCTAGTCCTATTTCCACATTGATAATTACGGTAGATAGGAATGTGACTATCCATATGAACAGATCGTATTTCGATATTTTCCAGTAAAATGGCAGATCTAACACATGCAAATACAGTCCGTGGAGAGCAACTACGACAGTAGAAGCTAGTACGGGCGTAGGTAGGGACTCGAAAAGAGGGGCTATCGCGACCAAACACAGGAGTATGATAAAACCAGCAAATATACTGGCTAGCTGAGTCTTACCCCCACTGCCATTCTGTATAAGGCTTCTGGAGAATGATACGCTACCAGGTATAGAGAAGAAGAAGGAGGAAATAAAGTTACACATACCGTTAGCGAATAGCTCTTGATTTGCATCGACTTTATAATCATGCTTGTCGGCTAGAACTTGTATCATGGAGATACCAGTAGAGTATGACACGACTGTTATGATAATGGCATTATCAAGAAGAGGCAGGAAATAACTGGGGTTAGGTAACATAAAGCTTGGAACTCCACGCGGAATATAGCCTACTATTTCCACACCAAAGTTAGCTTCAAATTTCGCAAAGTAGGAAGCAATTGTGAAAATAACGATGAGTACCAATTGGACTGGAATTGGGAATGGAAATTTCTTTTTCTGCAAGAAGTCATCCAAGAATTTTACTATGTAAAGTACGATAATACTAATAATCGATATTACAATAGACAGCCAAGTGATCCGCAGCATAACTATCTGTTCTGCTATAAAATATAATTGATAAGGTACCTTGAATATAGTAGGTATTACGTCACAGATTGTTATACCAAACAGAGTGTCTATCTGAGCTACGAATACATGCACGCCTGCTCCCGCCACGTAGGCACGCGTGAAAGGACGAGAGAGTAGATTAGAAATAAAACCAAGTCTTAAGACACCAAATATAAGGAATATACAACCAATAAGGAACGTGAGTGTGCTGGCTATAGCAATCCTCTCTAGCACATCTGGTGTAAATGCTAGAGTAGAATTTCGAGAGATATTAGTAAAGTTGTTCATAGAACAAGAATTGCTAATGGTAGCGACTGTAGCTATCTCACGGATAGCATTTGAAGTTAGTAAAGCTACTACAGCAAAAGTTCCAAGAGATGCGTGTCTAGAAGTACCAAATATTGGATATATGAATGAGAATAAGAAGCTGGTATATAATCCATATACAGGATGTTGTAGTGCTAGCAGAGCATAAGCCATGCCCTGTGGGAGGTGGAGCATGGATACCGTCGTGCCAGAAAGAATGTCACCCAATAAGTATCTACGTAGCCTGTAAGAGTATATCCATTTGAATATTGGAAAGCGAGCGAGAAAGAATCTTCCAATGCAGGCACCATCAAATCTACAGTGAGATTTCAATAAACTTTTAACTTGTTGCGGGATTGAGAGAGCTGGAGTTGGTGGATAAGTTTCATCTAATGTTTTGGCATTGTATGCAGTTCGGTTGATACAAATTTGTGGAGAATTGCCATCGAATACATCATCATCCATTTTTACAAAACTGTACCAGGTTTTGAATATAATTTACTAAATTCAATGACTGTATATGTCTAGTCGATTGCTTATTTATATATCGTTGCAACTATTCATATGACTGTTTCAATTGCAGGATAAAATGAACAAAAGTTTCACAAGACAACGAGAAGCTTGAGAAAGGGTGTAATGCAATTAAATCAATATCATGCGCTATCACTTTACACGTGAATATCATAATTGTGTAGGAGGGTATTGTTTGATTTATGCATCTAATTATATTAAGAAATACAAACATCATCCCCAAAAACAAACCAGTGACCTCATTTAATTCAGGTAAATTGCAACAATGTTTCAATAATATCTCTATGATTAATATAGTATAAAAGTGTACAAATGGTATACATTACAAGAGTACAAGAGAAATAACAGTAAAACAGTTATTATATATGGCCGCAGGTAAAAATCTCGAATAACCCCATTAATTTCTGGGGCAATTATTATAAACGAGTGAGTTGGTTGATTTATAGTAGCTCAGATGCCCCAACAGTTCTTGAGGATAGATTTGAATCTTGTATCATCTTCTACTGTGTGACTTACGAATTCGTAATAATCTTCTAATTCAGCATACGATAGAATATCAGGAGATTTGTATTTATCGTTATAGAAAGCTGAGAAGAAATCTGAATAGCATTGTTCTTCTGTTAGTTTACCTTCTAACACATCTGGGTGTCTTCTTGTACAGAAAAACTTCTTCATCTGCCACAACTGTATTTCTCCTGTCTTGTTAGCATCTAGCTTAACGAGTACTACTCTCATAGCTACTCTCCTTTCATCTGGGAGTCCTCCGAGTAGTAGTCTTCTAAACTGCTCGTGACTGACACGCCCTCCTGTTTCCATGCCAGAGGACAGGTCCCATATGGATTGGAATTGGTCTGGAGTCAGAGAGAGATGGAATGTCTTCAATGCGAGTAACAGCTGACCTTTGGATAGATAACCCGAGCTAGTCGTGTCTATTGTGAGGAGATACCGTCCGAAGTTAATGAGAGATTTAGGAGACCTCTTAGAGAGTACAGACCAGATAGAATTCTGAATTGAGTTTGTAATATCGTAAGTTGTTCGTAACAGAGATCTTCTGTATAGAACCTCTTCTCCGTTAAGATATTGTTTCAGCTCTTCTTTTGACTTCTCGTCTACCTAATAATTAATCAATTAGTTAGCTAGTTAGTTAGTATAGTAGTTACAAACCTGTGTAATCCTCAGATAGAGACGAGTGTACCTCTTCAGAGGATCAGGGAGGGAGGGTTGGTTAGCAGTAGAGAAGCATAGAGTGAGTCCAGAAAATATGTCTCCTACCAGTACCTGATCATCTCTCAATTCACCAATCAGATGTCTATAAGGTCTCCTCTGTAGGAAAGGCAATGCAGAAGACCTCTGTCCGAATTGTCTGAACTCGTATATAGTCATAGTGTTATCTCCTACAAAATAGAATCCACACAACTCTCTAGCTGAATCTCTCCCTCTACGAGACAGGATCCTAGCTCCAAACCTGAGTCTTTTACTGAGGTCACTAGGTTGTACACGTGACCCACTAGATACACGAGTTGTTGGGATAGAGTTCTGGAAAGAGAGATATGAGTCACTACGAGTACCAGCGCTAACAGACTGCTTCCCCATCTCTTGGTCTAGCACCTCTTCTGTAAATCTGTATAACTTCCTATTCTCATGCATGATAAGTCCATGAGCATTAGTCTCTCCCCATGCTGTAGTCAGCTTAGGTTTAGTAGCATTCACATATTCGTTATTACTAAGATTAGGTTTGGAGAGTGTAGCAGGCTTAGAAGGAATACTCTCTATGTCTGTTAGAGTATCATGACTGTATTTCCTAGTACTGCTAAGCATAGCAAGGTCTAGAAGAGGGACTATAGGTTTATCTTTTGATTTATCCTTGACCTGTTCTTGAGTTTTCTGTACGGAACCATTATCTTGAGTCTCTTTATCCTTTCTTAGAGTTTCTGGTGACCCCCAGCTGCGTACAGTCTCACTCTCAGAGTTCTTACGAGATGGAATTAGCTGTATTGGCATCATCTCTTCATCAGGCTCACACAGCTGAGATAGATTCAGCTTTGGTACTCCTTGAGGAGCTCGTCTACTCCTCGTAGCTCTATAAGGTTTTACTTTAGAAGAAGCTAATGGTTTCTTCTGCTTAGTGGGAATATCTTGTTTGTTTGTATTTACATCTTGCTTATTAATAGATAGAGGATCAGGCTTAATGTTTATTTCCTTATCGATGTGTACAGTTTTATTCTTATTCTGAGATGAGTACTCCTTAGCTGCTCCCATCAGCTGATTGGTGTAGTTCATGAGTTGCTGTGTGGTACCAGGGACATGTTTGGGAGGATGGTACCCCTGAGTAAGATTGCGGTTGTAGAAAGGAGCTTTACTTGGATGAACTGAAAATGAAGGGGGTTTGATAGGGGGGCGAGATACAATCACTGGCTGTCGTGCCGCCCATTTCGGAGCTGTACCAGTCACAGAGAGATCGAAAAATGACATCTGGCTACTGACAGGTAAACGGTTATAATACTATATGAGGCGTAAGTACAAAGTATAAATATTGCTTGTCTCAGTTGTTACAAATATATGTATATCACAAAATACTACTGTAATTATGTTAACCGCCATGTAATGTAGATATGAATACTATGACGTCATTCTGTTGCAGCTGGTAGTTAAGACCATCCAACAGCTCCCAGTCTGTATTATTAACAAGCACCAGTATCCCTGGTCTCACTGTATCATTCTGAATAAACAAATCAGGTCGTGACGTCAGTATATTGTCACGCAGCCAGAAGAGAAGTCTCTGAATTGTCCAACTATTTCCAGTCTGAGGGAGAGAG
This sequence comes from Oopsacas minuta, assembly GCA_024704765.1. NCBI lineage: Eukaryota > Metazoa > Porifera > Hexactinellida > Lyssacinosida > Leucopsacidae > Oopsacas > Oopsacas minuta. The sequence goes on along the minus strand of JAKMXF010000210.1, from coordinate 611,643 downwards.
ATCTGGTGCCTTCTCTTCTTCCCAAACAGCAATTCTGCACCCCCGTTAAACTCGATGGTTACATCCAAACTAAGAAGCTCTACTACAGCAGCCATACACTGAGAAATAGTATTATATTATATGTACAGATGTAAGCAGGGAAATACGGGAAGTTATAATAACTTAAGAGATACAAATAGAAAATACAAAAAGAATAATATTCGTAGTAGAAATATAAAAAGTGACATATTCTATAATAAATAGGGTTATATTTCAATTAGTAACTGAGATTGTTACCTCTCTCCTCCCTTGTCCTCCTGTCCCATCAGGCCGTCCGTATCTGGATAGTGATTCGGGTTGCATTTCTCGGCTAGAAATCACATGAGAAGGATGTTTTTCATCATAAATACTCCTACTCTTAAGGAGCAAATTATCCATCCTATTCCTCATCTCTAATTTTTCTTTATCAGGTGTAGTCTTAGAGAAATCAGTAGATTGTATCAGTTTACCTGAATCTAGAGAGATTTTCTTCTCCAGCTTCTTATAACTGGTGAGCGGTGTCTCAAGAGATAACACATTGATATTGTCCATTGAGTATCTCTTCTGTTCAATTTCATTAAGATATTTTATTCCTGATTGATAAGCACGTTCTTGCTCTATCAGCTGTTTCTTAGCCTTCTCCTCTGCTTCCTGTCTCTTCTTAGCCCGCTTAAGAGCTAGAGAAGTGGAGAGAGGTACAACAGCTCGATTACTCACACATATAACGTCTCTCAGAGGTAGAAATACACCGTGTTTAGCTGGACAAGAGAAGTATCTCTTTCCATTGAATGTACCATTATGTACACCTACTGGATAATCTAACTGAACTCCTGCAAACACTTCATTACCGAGATCATTCTTGTGATCCTCTAGCTTACCCAGATACCTAACAGTACCAGGTCTCTGTCCCTTAACTATAACCCTATCTCCTAATAATATCTGTTGTCCTGATTGTATGGACTCTATACCTACTGGTACAATCATACTGGATCCTAGACCCTGTACTGTTTTACATACAGAGCATTGACACCCTTCTACTGGTGGAGGGATGTCTGTGTGTCTAGCTCTCTTCTTAGGAATACGTGTCACAGGTATAGGTGCTGGTATTGGGAGGCGAGGAGCATTCTTACGTATAGGCCTCTCATTCAATACTTGAGCTAACTCATCAGTCCTGCTCTCATGCAAATCTCTATCTACTTGTTGTGCTTTCTTCATATCTCTCTCTTTCTGTTTGTTCATTTCAATTCTCATTCTCTCTGGAGTCATTTCTACGATTGATATCTTGCCTCGTAGCTTGAACACTTCTCGCTTAGCTCTGTCTAGATCAGAGAATAGTTTAGAGCATTGTGCACACATTTCTTTATACTGTCTCTCTAGATTATCGTCATGAGTGGTTATAACCATTAGTTCTCTTAGGGCTTCATTAACCCTAGCAAATATAATATTAGATATATGTACAATCAATAGAATAATGAGATTATTAGTTAGCACTAACTGAGTACGTGTGTGTTCAAATAAGTTATTGGATTCTGTATTGAAGAGTGTATCTGTAGTCTGAGGAGATATCAGCTCCTCCAATTCGTTCCTCTCCCCCTCCTCCAGAGGGATAGGCGGTAACACATCCTGTCCTGACCTCTGAGTGACGTGAGCATGTTTGAGAGTTCGTTCAATGAGACTAGATAGATTCCTCAGATATTCGTGTAAAGACCCGTTACTAGCTGTTATTATAAGGAGATTTACAAATTCTGCTGGAATATTGAATCGACCGAACAGATCAACTAACTGTTTGGTAGCTTCCTTATTTGATGTATTCTCCATACTCAGATGTTGTAGCCAAACAGACAACTCTATATTCAGACCATCACCTGCTAGATTGGCATCCCCATCAGTCATTACCTCCCTCTAGTAATTAGAAATACAGTAAGAGTATAAAAAACTGTTAAAATTAACACAAATTTCCAAAAATAACCAGTACCGTGAGCGCCAGAACTAATAGAGATAATTATATACTAAAGGGATGTAAATACAAAATGTGCAGAGAAAAATAAAATTATCGCAAAAACGAGGTTAGGTAAGAAGAATTTCCAATAAACAAAATATACAAATAAACACATTAAAATCCTTGTAAATAAAATACAACCATGTGTAGTTAGTCACTGTTATAAACTTCCTCATTATTCTCCAGCTCAGACATCCTTACAACAGTAGTTTCTCTCTCTTTATAAGCACGTAGAGCACTCTCACGTCTAGCGTCCATTTCCTTTATCTCCTGCTTTACGTCAGCCTGGTGCATTTGTCTCTTTCTATTTACATCTCTGGTAGCTAGCGGGTTCAGCTCGTAGAATGCTATGTGACACAGCCTTCTAGAGTCGAATGTGGACTCACTTAGCTCCTTCACTAGTTTGAAATAGGCGCTAGCAGGGAATAGCAATAGTTTCTCTTCGTGCATTTTGAAGAAGGCTAGTGAGTATCGAAACAAGATCTTACAACCTTCTGACAGGAAGCAGTCCCATATCCTGAACATTAAATCAGGAGGAAATCCATCAACAAATACTGTAAAGAACCAATTGAATGTAATTAGAGAAATATCCAAGCTCTCTTTCTGCAAGTAAGAAGCGAGACGGGGTATTTTCTCTGACAAGAAATCATTGAATACTCTCTGATCAGCTTGTGAGTCCAGTAATTTGTCAGTGTAATAATCCTGAGGCATTATGACGTCAATAATTGCTACCATCCCTAAAAACGCATCAAACTCATCTAACAGTAGTAACAATATGGCAGCTATTCTATTTATCCCCTGGCAATATCCAATACGTGGATTATGGTATGAGAAAGCTAGCAGAACTCTATTCAGCTTCTTGATTCCGTCTGAATCCTCTCTCCTGAAGTGTTTGTTATTAGGTAGAGTACGTAACAGATCCAATTGTACCTGTTTAATAGCAGCAGTCTGTCCTTGAGAGAGCTCTAGCAAGTTCTTATAATAGCTCTCATCTAAGTCTATATGAGTTTTGGCTATATGTTTCTTAATCATACTCTTCCATACTTCTTTACGGAATGTCTGTGGAATTCCAAATCGAATTAAATCCTTTAGTTCTTTGGTTTGTGGGAAGTTCTCTCTACGTCCAGTCCTGTGTACGTATGCGTTCCATTTTTCATTGTGCTGGGACTCCTCCACTTTATTATCATGAAGAGTTTTCAAGTAAGCTTTAATAAGCACTTCTTTCTGTTCAGCACTCATCTCCAAGTCAAAATAAGCGAAACCATAAGGATCATATTCTTGGAAGTTTAGATGGTCAGTGATCGAGATAGTAGATGCTCTTGTACGAGTTTCATTTAATGCTTCTTTCAGCATATTATTCAACAGTTCTGAGTCTAGAAAGTTGCAAGCAGTTGGTTTGTTCAGTTCTTTTAACAAAATAAGATATTTGCCTTTAAGCTTATCATGTTCTGCCTCAAGGTTAGAGAACTGGTCTCTTAAGAGATTGAGGTTCTCTTCTTTTTGTTTGTGTAAAGATAGTATGTCATCAACTTCTTTCTTCATAAACTCAGTATTTGTTTTGTATGCATTTATTTGTTGTTTAGATTCATAGAGACGTTCTTGAAGAGTAGGCTCGTGGTTGAGTAGCACTGCGTCTACAGGTGGTGGCTTATCTGTGTGTTCTAGAGAGTATATCTCTTTAGTAAGAGAGAGTATAACATTTTCCTTAGCCTGCATTATTTCTTCCAAAGTTTGTAGTTGGTCTTGTAAGTCTTGATTCTCCTTCTCGCATGCAGATTTCTCTTCCTTCAATATTTCAATTTCTTCATTCAAATCCTGTAGAATTGAGGAAAAATCTTGTGTACCTATTTCAGATACATTTGATAGTTTCTTCTTAGCATTAGGAGATGATTCAATAGCCGCAGAAATAGATCTATATTGTATGTCTAGACTCCTCATTGCACTCTGTAATGTTTTTATAACTTGGCACTTGTCCTCCAGCTGTTGGGTCAAGAGGTCATTCTGACCCTTGAGCCCATTTATTTGCTTTTGGTAATCTTGACACTTGTCGCATGGCCATGGAGATGATCCATCCTTTTTAGAACCTGAATTAGGAAAATTGTTGCTATTATTTCTAAATATCGTAGAAGATTTTGTCACATGAGGTTTGAGCATACTTGATAATCCTGAGAAGTTATCATGATATGTTTGAGTGTGTGAGAAGTCGTGAGAAGAGTGGGAATGACCACGGTTTCGTTTAAATCCTTTGTCAGCCTCAATCAAACTCAGTTCTTTTTTCTGAGACTCTAGATCTTCCATCGTAGATTTAACCGATTCAGTTAGCATGTTGTTCTCCAGTGATATAAATTCTTTCCGCTTTCCCTGAAGTTCTCTAAGCCATCCCATCATTTCCTGCTCACTCTTAGCTTGCAAGTCATAAGTCCTATTCGCAGTGTTGATTTGAAACTGACACTTTTCAATTTGATCAACATTATAAGTGAAAGTAGCTTCTGATATTGGTATGGAGCCTAGAGGTATATAGTCAGTTGAACTTCTGAAATAACTAAGTCTACCCGTTTCAGGGATATATTTGAACCATCGATCTTTTCGAATCTTTATCCACCCGTTATTCCCCATCTTGAGTAAGTGCCCACACAGAGGCTTCTCAACCCTGTTGGTAACAACAGAAGACATACGTTTAGCTGCAATAGAAATTTCTGATCTACCAGACTCTATTTCCATCAGTGACATGTTATTGAAATTCGGTATCATGTCAATATCTAGTGATCTATTACGATTCCTGTGTAAAATCTCCCAACTCTGTTCTACGCAAGGAGATGGAGAAGAATTAGTTGGAGAGACTGGAGAAGTTAGAGCTTCTCTGATATTGCAACTATTTCCTGGTATATCGAATGGAGAAGGCAGGTCCTGTCCCTGTCCATCCATATAAAATATAGAACTCGTTTTCTTATTAATACTTAATCGAGCCATGTATCTTCCAATATTTCAACTAATTCGGTCATAAATTATACAGCTAAACAATAGATAAAAATTAGCTGGGAGATTATTTAAGTATTCGCTTTATGTAATATTATCAGTTATAAATGTCAACTTGTCTACAAATATTTCTAACTACGTGTATTGCTTTATTATAAATTGTGGACATATTTACATAAATTGTCATTCTGAGAAGTCTTTGCGTTTGTAACCATTCAGCATTAATGCAAATGGTAATCTATGAGTTAAACTATCTAAACAAGTTCACAAAGAGCATATTAGCCAGACGGGACACAAATTATCAAGCAATATTGAAATATTGTAATAGCATATAAAATATATATGACTCGAGCAGCTTACTTAGAGAATTGACTGGATAACAATCAAATCAAAAAGATAAAAATATCATTAGTATTATGAGCTTTGTTCTACTGAGGTGAAGCGAGGTTCAAATGAGTGTTTGAATTCAGAATCTCTTGATTCTGATAAAAGTTCTGTTGGTGCTAATTGGCTTGAATCTGATACACCAGGGGGTAGTGATATATTATTGTCCGAATCGAATTCCTCCTTCACATGAAAATCTTGTTCATGGAGGGAGTCATCAGATTGTAGGGTTCCAGGAATTGGAGGAGATCCATCAGCATATACATTATAAGAATCTCCACATGTATCTCCTTGCGGCTGATCATTGACTAGCTGCTGCATTTGCTGTCTCTCTTTCTGCCGCTTGTTGCAGAACCAAACACGTACCTCCTCGAATAGGAGCCCAAGTTTTCCTGCTAGAAACTCCAACTCGCGACGAGATGGCCGAGTGTTTTGTTCGAATGAATTTTCTAACGTCCTTCTGACCTGAGGAGCGAAAACAGCTCTCTTCTTCCTTCTACGCTGTCCTAACTCAAAAGCAGGATCGAAACTGAAGTGAGGACTGATTGTAGTATTTATAATAGGAATAGCATGGATATCTCCAGGAGTATCCTTCACCCAGGCAGCGTTACCAGCTATTTGCAGATTCTCTACCTGACAAATACCATTAGAAGTTAATACGGTCTTAGGAGCTTGTGATATAGTGGGAGGTACCTGAGAATAACTTAGGATTGGACGTCTGTTGTTATCTTTGTTTGTTTGTGAAACTTCCTTTTGGATCAAAAGAGGTTTTGTAATAGCTTGTGTGTTGGTAGGGTGCTGAACATGGAAAGCTAAAGATGGATTATTTTGAATAAGGTTTGAAGAATGTGTGGCTGGAGATACGATTTTGGTAGAAACGTAACCAACTGCAGTGTTTATGTCATTACCGAGAGAATTTATGATAATCGGTTGAGATTGAGGTTGAGTTATAGGTATACTTGTGTTTACTAGTTTATGCTGTTGTTGTTGTTGTTGCTGTTGCTGCTGCTGCTGCTGCTGCTGCTGTTGCTGTTGTTGCTGTTGTTGCTGTTGTTGCTGCTGTTGTTCTCTAGTAGACAGATTAAGTTGTATAGGAATAACTCCATTCAAACTCTTAGCACCAATATGCTGTAGCTGAGACAGAGAGTTAGAACCTACATCCAATAGAATCTGAGTCTGCTGCTGAGTAGGATTCGTTGTAGCTACATTCTGAGGTGGTTGTAAAAGCGTGAGAACGTTATTAGGCTGATCAGAACCTGAAAAGTTGTTTAAGATGATCGGAACTTGGTAAGAAGCAGAGCTTGATGAGGTGCCAGGAGATGATGAAATGGGCGTATGCACAAGAATAGAAATTGGATCATTTGGGGAAGAAGCAGCTTCTACTTTAGGGATAATCATGGGGGAGGTAGCAGGAATAAAGCTAGGAGGAGAACTATGTTGTATAGCTGTACCCACAGATATCTCATTATAGATTGGAGGATGTGACTTATCATTAGTCAATAGAACTGAAGAAGGTAGAGCTGTTTGGATCTTTCTGTAATCCTCTTCAGTATCCATTGGTAGAGGGGATAAGTGTCCATGATATTGAGCTCTACTCCCACCCATCAATTTGTTATCCCTCCTACACATAATACAATAGTATAAACATAGCCAGAGATGTAGAGAAATGGGAATTATTCACAAGATGATTCAGACGAACGGATTCGTATTAAATCGCGACTCATAATTAAATTTGATAAGTAGTTTGGCATATGGTCAGTTTTTATTCAGGAATTTCTAGCTAACATAGAATTTTTCGGATTCAGAAATCAGTGTAAATGTAATTAGCCACCCACTGTACAAATTGTAAAGCCATAAGTTTTAGAATAACCAAAAATTAATAGAAATAAGTGCGTACAATTAGCCAAGTGCAGCAAATAATAGGTAAACTTATTAAAATAATTTATACGTCAGCTACAAATGTAAATATTTTAATAAGAATAAATTCCAACAACAAAAAATTAGAATATTTACGAACGCATTAGACATGTATCAAAGAATTTTGAGGTCATTAACCAGGTTAAGTCAAGTAGGCAATTATATAATGTACATGCTTCCAATGAATATATGCATCTATGAGCACATGTTGAAGTGGGATTCCTCATCAAAATGCATAAAAACAAAAGCAATAGACGGTGGAAGAGAGAGAAAATACACTTGTTAGAACAAACAATGATTAGTCATGCAAGGTGGATAAATTAACTTACTTATTAATTGCCTGTTGCAATTCATCCAATGTAACCTCAGAATTCTCAGTAAGACAGAGTTCTTGAAGCAAGGCTGCTTGAGTTTCCTAAAAAGATAGATAACAATTTCCTATCATTAATACAAGGGCGGTAACTATCCACTTGTATTACTAAACAAACTATGTAAATATAGTCTTGTACAAATTGATTCACAAATGTAATACAGTCTTATAATGAGATCTTAAGTAAGGCATATTCTTAGCGTATATTAACCGTCTCAGTGACAGAGACAATTTTCATGTATATAATTCGCGGGGAAGGAAAAAGACCGAATAATCGACTGTCATATAATTATTACAGAGAAGGAATGAATAATGTTCCAGTGGGCTGATAAACTATAAGGTTAAATGCACAAACAAAAGCCAGTACAATAAAAGAGATTATATAATTATTTTCTAATATATAGAAAAGATGAACAATTATTTAGTTAACAACTCCAATTCAGTAATTAAATATTTATTATAAGTTTTATTCATGCAAGTAGCGTAATTAACTATGCGTAACATTTGGGAAATATACTTACAGCATAAAATATATTTTTTCAATTTAAAACCCGAAAAGACAAGTAAATCAAGTAACAAACATCGGTGGAGCAATGTACAAATCAAATATTCTAGCTAAATACGGAAACGAATTACTGAATATAAATATCGTAATTTGCACTTACATCCAAATGGTGAATCTGAAGAAAGTTTATGAGAGCTATCATCGATGTACGCTCCTCTTTATCGGGTAGAATTCGAGTAGTGTATTGGTGCGTAGAGTCAGGTGTGTAGATATTCGAAGACGTGACTGTATCGAGTATCATCAATCAATCAATAGATATATGATTTGCCTAAACAGCGCAGTAGGATAATTAGCGAGTCGAATTTTTATGCATATCAATGATTGACGGGCCAGTTATGAAATGCTTAAGTACTAATTAATTGCTCAAGTAAGAGTATTTATACTTGGAACTGAGCTTGTCAATAATAACGAGGGCTAATGGCTTGATACAATGCAAAAATCGAATTTTAACATACGCGAAATTTCTATGGAAAATTTATCAAAGATTAAAATCTTCAAATAATATAAATGGCACCAATTAATTAAAAAGATTTTTTAACTTATTAATCGCGATAAAATATATCATATCAGTACTTATGGTAGTGCAGACAAATAGATTTATACCAGATGGCGTCTGTGTATGAAATAATGCATATTCTTAAAGATAATTAAAGGTAATAAATTTTTACCTCAGAGTATAATAAAAGGCAACGCTTCATACAAAGTAATTATCTAAATAATTACATAATTATACGGCTGGTATTGATAAGTGATAACAATTCATATCTTGTTGTGATTGTATGCAATATTTGTAAATCGGTAAGTAAATGGAACAGAAGTATTTTGTAAGGATTAGTAGTAACTTTACTAGATGGTAAAGAGCTAATACGTATGATTGTTATTATCAATTATAACTAAGTATTGATGTTAATTTTTACCGAAATCGAATGAATTCAAAATCCTGTAAATACTCGTCGGGATAAACCTAGTAGGATTAGTTTGTCGAGGATACGTGACCTATGCAAACAACGAATATAACAGCTGGTAACAAACTTGCGAAAATGTTTGAAATGAAACTGTCAAAGAGCGGGAATTTAATTAAATATTTTGTAAAATGCAGCCAATTTAATAATAGAAAGAAGATATGAAGTAAAAGAGAGCATAATGTATAAATTTGAGGAATCATCATGTAGATACTGAACTATCGAGAAATTAAAGAGACTATAACAATACAATAAATACGAAAACGAAACTACTGGCAATTAGGCAGTCAGAACTGCCACATTAATGTCATTAATTAAGCCGTTGGAACATAATTTAGATAAGTGGCAGATAGAATCATTAGCAACTATTGGATCAGCAATAGGTGGAATAATCCAACCGTTAACTCATCTCTCAGCTCCACTAGGCCAAGGGGCAATATAAACACTGGTCGTATAAATATTCATAAGTATATGTAAACAATTATGCTGCATAACTATATCTCAAATAAGGGAAACCTTACTTCTAATTAGATAAGAAATGACCATAAATAATATATAGATGTACATTAATTCATTAAAGTGTATATATCGTTGTCTAGTTTTCAGATTCTAAAATGAAGGAATATTTTCTCGTATAACAAATCGCCTCATAATCGTTAAACACAGATGGTTGTCTCCATATGGTAAATATAATTATGGATCTAGCAACAAGAATATCTGATATTGTAACGAATTACTCAACCTGGTACAGGCTGATTAATTGTTCTCGAATAGTAATTAATTAATTTAGAGTATAATCCAAGCAAATAAGGCAATTGCCGGGTTAATCACACAGACACAACTAGGAGAGATACGATTCCACACTAATCTATTAATTGACTAACATTACAATTACAATTTCGTAGAGTAGCTCAATTAATTAATTAAGAATAAATCCAGCTAGGAATGTGATGGAGTATTGAAATAAGCTGCATAATGTAGTGAATTGACCCGAGACACTGAGTTAATTAATTGTTGATTAATTGCTCAACTAAAAGCTGAATTATATTGGTCTCGGGTAGAGCTATGATAACAAAAGTGATGGGTACTGACTTCCCAACAGATGTACCGTTTGATGAAGGCACAATTAGTAAAATAATTTTATAAATGAAATTTCAGTAACCGCGGGCAGGACTAGCGGTACCTAACACGTAGCAGATTGGAAAAGTAAATAATGATGATAATAGAGGTTAGAGGCTCCATTGTAATTAACTAATACAACTGTCTTATTACAAATTGGTATTACAGCCTCAAAATATATTCGTATTTAATTAGGGGGGATGACTTGTTACAGCAATGAATAATTAATTTTTAATTACTTAATAATATTATAGAGGATAGCATTGAGCAACATACATATTTGGTGAATAGTGCGAATATATCAATCAAATTAATTTATAATTGGTTTATGACAGGAAGAATGATGTTAACGTTAGTCAAATCTAGTCTTTGAACTTGGAAATTGGGACTGTCACTCTAATTAGTTAACACCAATTAAACCATAATTACGTATATTTGATTGTTATTCGCTACAAGTAAATTCCAATCTAATCTATAATTCTCCAACTTATGAACGAGCTAGTATATTACCAAAAATTTCCTTTTATAAATGACCACAAATTCAATAACCCAGTCCTGCATTAAGTTGTGTTTCATGGGATTTTGAGATAATAATCCCATGAAACACAACTTTATGCATAAAAAAAATTGAAAATTATAATCCCAGCGCGACTTAATACAAAAAATTAATTAGAGAGAGTTCGGCAATTTATGTATTCTGTGAAAGTTATACATCAGGTGTTGCATAACAACTGCTACATGTTAAAATATGCAGCGAAACCACTCTAAGGGAGACTGAGCTGAGCAGTAATTATATTAAATGGTTAGGAATAATTAATTAGGGGTGAATTTAATTACATCGATATATTTTGGAAAGAAGGGAGATGTGATAATTCTGGTAAAGGGTGTCACATGAAGATAAAGATATTATGATATAACATTACATAAAAATAACATACAGAGATGATAATAATTTCTCACCTTGGAAGTGTATAATGAAAGCAGTCGTTAAACGGTGGTTCCAATAGAAATGAAATGTGAATTGTATTATATCCATATCGCAGTTTATACAAGTATATAGTAATTAAATGATGACGGGATCATTTACCTCACTTAGAAAGGTGGAAAATTAAACTATGGATAGTCGATGGTACTTCTGACACCTTGCTTGATGATAGATTCCATCACTTGCAATATGTTAATTAGAATAGATATTATCAGAATTATATGTTTAGACAGGAATTATGTTCAGTTTCTCAGTTATTAGTCGTTGGCGTAATATTCACCAGTTCTGTATTAAGTATACAATAATACAGTGTTTCTCAAACCTTTTGTTGATCGTCCCCTTTTGAGTGAATCATGTGTTTCACGGCCCCCAGCCCAAGATATATTCATTATTGAAACACAACTATTTTCTTCGTCAAGTAACTAACTACTACGCGACTCTAAAATATTAAATACGTGTATTTGAGTAGATCTAGACAGAGATGGATAAATGTTATCTTCGAAAAGCAACTTTATAATCTACTAAATATAATCAAATAATATCTCCAATTTCTGGAATTCAAGAAGAATAGTACCTGAATAATGAACAGATAACATTCCGTATTTCTGTAGCTACGACAAAATGCATTTGTAACAAGATTCAACAAGAATGAATTCAGAAATCATTGGGATATATGTCGCTGATGCGTGCTTTCTAACTTCTCTATGTTTGGTTGAATTTTGTCAACAACAATCTGAGATCACCGCGATCTATAATGTTGAGACGGTTTCGAGGCCCAATGTTTTGTTATTTTTTTAGTTTAAAATATAGTACACACACTCTTACCACGTTTAATGACAAATTAATATTTTGTACATTACAGTGGACGCCGGTTATAATAAAACAGAATATAAGAACACGCCGGATTCAAGTACCATCCTCTGGAAACGGTTTTCATATATTCCTGTATACTTTATGCCGGTTATAAGGACATGTATTGCAACTCCCAAGGAGGTCCTTATAACCAGGATACACTGTAGTAACAAAATGTTCCTAGTGTTGGATACGTACCTCTCCCAAGGCCAAGGCAAGGTTTGTGCCACCTTTCCGAGTAGAAAATAATTATGTCTACTGATTGTAATCTATAACTCAAATATATACATATCTTAACACACCTATTATATATATACAGCAGAACAAAGAGGAAATAATATAGAATAGCAATGTCCTGGTAGCAGAGGGAACAAATTTACAAATGTGAAAAAGTATCTGCTAAAATTCTTTATGAATAAAAAGTACTATATTTAGAAAATAGTACATTCAACCTTACTTTTGCTCTTAAGTCCTCTTTTTGTCTGTTTATTTCTCGCTCCCTCCTTTGATCTCGGCACCAAGGAAGTCTGGGCCTTGCCGCGTTTCGGCACCGGAATGTCACTCATACTTCTCTGTTGTTCAGTCTGTTCCCGCGGAATATCCAGAGACTGTGTTTTTGTAGTTAATTCATCGGAAGTGTGCTGAGTAGCAAACTTTTCTGCAGCTGTAGGTTCCTTTTCAGGGTCATCAGTCGGAGTAAGATCCTCAGGTTCTGGAACTAAATCCTTTATGGTAGCATCTTGTGTCGTAATAGTAGAATTAAGGTTAGAAGAAGCTGTCTTTTCAGTAGCACGCTCCAATATAGATCCTAATGTACCTGCTACTGCTACTCCAAACCCTACTTCATCATCATCTAATGGAGTTGACGGGGTCTTAGACGCAAAAATACATTCTCTAGAAGATTGTTTGAGTGAGTATACAGAACTAGTCATAGAGTCACTAGATAGAGACATCCTCTTTGGCTCATCGTAGTTATCTCCATACACCGTACGGAGGTAAGGATCAGAAATATCAACACTCGAATTGAAGTAGAGATTGAACGTGTCATCATCCTCATCAATCAGTCCCAGATTGGTACCCATGATCATTGCATTTGTTACCTGATCCTCAGTGCGTTTTTCAGGGGATTTCATCATCTGTTTAGCCATTATGCTACTGCTTCTCGCGTCCCGTGCGCGAGGCCCTAACGAGTCGATAGATTCGAAGAACTGCTTAGCTTTCTCCTTACTGTAGTCAGTGAACATAGACTCAATCCTCTCCTTGAGGTTGTTATTAGGCGCAAGAGCTAGTACATCTTCACCAGCATTAGTCTCAGCATTGAATGAAGCTTCTCCTAACAATAACTTGGCTATGGTACTCTCCTGTCCCCAGTAGACAGCTGCATGTAGAGCAGTCCATCCATCTTCGTCCTTCACCTCCAGATCTATTCCCTTCTTTAGTAGTGTATCTACTACCTCATTAAATCCGTTAGAAGCTGCTATATGCAGGAGAGTAGCTCCGTTATCATACTTTCCCTTGTTCAGTTCTTCCACAGACAGACTATCAGCCTCAGATAGCATGGCAGCTGAGGGAGCATCTTTGAGTTCTTTCAACATTTCCTCTGTTATATTCTCTCTGGCGAATTGCTCTTTTAGAAATTCCTTCACATCTTTAGCTTCCGTTAGATCTAGACAGGTCTGAAGATCAAGGTTCAATTTCATGAGGTTAGCATTGCTAGCCACGAATAAATCCACCATGTCTAGGTCTCCGATGAATGCTGCTGCGTGTAGTGGTGTCCATTGGTCCTTGTCCCCGATGTTGACGTCAGCACCTCGTGAGATCAGCTCCTCTGCGATTTTAGTAGCACCTTCTGCAACACACTTGTGTAGAGCAGTCATGCCGTGATGATTTATTGAACCGATTAGAGAGACCTGATCCTCTTCGCTAGATTTGTCTAAGAATGCTTTCATATCTCTTATCGTCCTTTTTGAAACAAAGTCAAATAGTTTTGACTGACTAATAAAGTCTACTTGTTGTTTCTTAGTCGAGTCAGTGTTCTTTATCAGCTGAGTTGCGGAACCTTTCTTTCCTGCGCCACGCCCCAAATGCTTTTTGAACTCCCTCTCTTCCACCTCCTTCCATTTCTTGATCTGCTTCTCCCTACGTCTACGATTGTGTTTGAGTCTCTCCGCTTGACTCATGCGGTCGAGTTTTGGAATCTCGGACACTAGAGCTTCATGTGTCATTGCAACATAACTAGAGAAGTCTGTTTTTTTGCTGGCCATTCTAACTCACAATTGTATCACAAAGAATATATGATATGCTAGTTTGGTAAGTTATAATATAACTGACACATGAATCTACTTATGTAACCAAAATGTATTCAAAGTGCTCAGATATCTCAGACTAGTGTAAAAGTCTACTTTGCAATTACAACTAGTCTAAGTAATTATGTGTTCTTTAAGTTTTAATTCAGTTAAAGATAAGCATTAATAGAATACAAAGTAAGAAGGCTCTAAATAGTCCAAGAATTGATAGAAATGCCTTCTTAAAAGTTCAAACTGTTTGCAACAGACTATTAGCTTAAAACCAAGAATAATGGATAATATTTCACTATATGTGAAAATACAATTTCATTTATCAAAAAGCTCTGTATACTTCCATATAGTGTCGACATTAGGCAAGAAGATCTGGGACATGATTCCAGTGAGGCTATTGAAATACTTAAATACTTTTCAGCTACATAACCTCACGCAAATTCTAGGCACAAAACGAACAATCAATATGAATTAAATAAGGATACAATTCGGAGAAATGAAATACAAAATTATAGATTAATTGTGTGTTGTAAAGTCTATAAAATTAGAATCAAATGCTAATGATCCTTCATAAACTTAGCAACAAAGTTGCAAATGAAAATTAACAGATAAAGCAATCTGTTACGCAAGAGGATGTAGTATAAGTTATTTCTAATACCTGACAATATTGTAATACTTCGTACACAATAGAGAGATTATTAGTGTAAGATAAAATATATTACGAATATACTTTGGAAGCTGTGCCTTTGACTCCGAAGAGTATTTGGAATTTATCTTCTAATCCGTGGTCCTTAAGAAACTGAAAGAACTTACCAAGATCCATATGATAATCCCTACTCCCGTGAGGATCAAAGCTGATCTCTTGAAAATCTGAAAATTTCTTCTCAACACTAGAAGTAACTATTCCAAGGTCTTCTTTCAGTTTGCAAGATAAACGTTTCCAATTGAGAGCTTTCAACCTTGAATAAAACTCATCCACACAGCTAGTATTTCCTTCAGCATGAATAATGCCAGGTTTTCCAGGAAGAGAGAATCCGGTCAGCTTAAGCTCTTCCGCCCAGTTCAGAATATTCTTTCGTTTAATAATACTGTATATGTGGTGAGAATATATCCAAATACGGGATAATGTCAAACTGTCATTGTTGGTTGAATTAGTCATTGAATTCGTGGGTTTTGAAGGTTGAGAATTAATTTGAATATATTTATTTATATTTTCTTGTATCCATTCTATTACATCTAATACAGAACATTGTTCACCCACAGGTATACTATTAATGTGTTCAGATAGCTTATTATCAAAATTAATATGGGAACTATTGGAGATTCCATCGCAGATAACTCGTACTCTGGGACTAGCAGAGATAGGATAACCTCTAGGAAAGCTACAATGCAATTTAATCCCAGTCCTAATTTCATCAGGTGGATGTAGTAATGTTACACAAAGTTTCACTGTGAACGATAGAATAGAATCAAAATGTTGGATATGTCCATTTAGATAATGTTTAGCCTCAGTGAAGGGAGTTGTATTTGTGATTATAATCGCTTCACCTTCTCCACTAAACATTGATTCAATAACTTCAATTTCATCAAGTTGAGATTGTAAATTGACTTCAATACTGTTGGAGGCCATGATTATAAATTGGCTGAATTATACCTCATAAATAAGATGATATTAAAGCTGTTTATGTTTGAAAACATTTAGTAATTACATAATAGCGATTTGCATTAATATTATTTTCACGCTGAATTTATCTGCATTTAATCGTTCAAAATACCTCAGTTGTGGCCATTAAGCATCTTATAGGCAAACTAGGACAATATTAAAATGCTTCGATGAACAATACTGAGTTAATGCGTCAAGAATTGATAACCTCTTTAGCAGATGGCTAGAAGTAAATAATATCTATTTTCAATAGAAAGCAGTAATCAGTTATTTGGATGAAATTATAGCTCATATCATGGTGATAGTTGCAAAGATCATAAAATTTATGCTTTGTAAGGCAAGCGCAAGATCCCTAACTATCACTTAGAAAGTATAATAACATATTAGTGAAGGTACAGTTACGTAGCACATTAATTGTTTGCTACAGCACATTAGCTGTAATTATAAAGATGGTTGATATTCATAAATAGGAAAGATTAGTTATTAGTTATTTGTATTGGGAAATGATCAGGGCTTATTGATGCTCAACTCATGAAAATTCAACGATTAATTATTCGACATTAGATTGCATACTGCTCGAATTATGAGCACGAATAGCTAGCAACAATCTGATATCTAATCAGATGAACTACAAACACCATACAAATACTATAGAGCAAGTAATCTTCAATTAAAGGAGAATCAAAATCCGTAGCTTATTGAGTTTCTTAAAGCCCAGGGATAAGAATAGAATCTGAGTTTCAATAGTGAAAAGAATGAAAGAATCTATTGTAAGGCAACGCAAGACTGGATAAAGTCATCACACATTGTTTTAGTATATACATTGGGGTTACCTAATGCAGAATTGGGATATCGCTAGCTTACTGAAGTATAAATACAGCTCTGTGGCAGCAGTGATTTAACCAACGACAACCAACATCTTTGAAAAGACTTAATCAACTTACACAAAACCAAACGAGAGAAAAAATGTCAAACAGTACACAAACAGTA
This sequence comes from Oopsacas minuta, assembly GCA_024704765.1. Classification (NCBI taxonomy): domain Eukaryota; kingdom Metazoa; phylum Porifera; class Hexactinellida; order Lyssacinosida; family Leucopsacidae; genus Oopsacas; species Oopsacas minuta. The sequence continues at coordinate 594,546 of JAKMXF010000210.1, read as the reverse complement.
AATGAGGATAGTAATGTCATAATTGATTTTAATAAATTTGATTTAGCGATGTATAGCGATATGATTTCGTTCAGCGATTCATGCTCAGATTTCGAGGACGATGAAGATTTCGTGAGTGATTATGACAGCGATGATGATTATCTGAGCGATTATGAGCGTCGTGAGCAAGAAAAGAAGATACAGGCTCTCAATAAATTAAACGATGAACTCAAAAGCGAAATAATGGCAACTGCAGTGGCGAAAGAGACACTATACAAATCAGTCGAAGGTTTGAAACAATTGGTAGCGATGAGTTCAAAGTAAAGGCGGAAAAGGATAGGTGAATATCATAATTCACAAATTTTTAAGCATTTGCTAATAATAAATTTAGACTATTGTTGTTGATAATTGAACATATCAAGCAATGCGAATGATTAAAGTTAATTAAATGAAGTAATAACCAAATTATAATTAGGATTATTGTCACCAATAATTGGGTAAATAGTAAATATCAGCAAATTTAGCTAGTCATTCTGTAGATTAATTGCAAGCTTGCAATTGATATAATAGCTCTTTGGATATGGGATGAGTGTATAATTGAAAGAACTAAGCAAGTAATATACCAGATTAATCACAGAGATAAGATGGATTTCTTAATCGTTAATTCACTTTATGATCAAATTACAGATAGCGATCTGACATTTCCTACATAATGCAAACTTCTTTCAGTGATTTTGCATGGCAATTAATTAAAGAAGCAAAGCCAACGTTATCGCAATAACTTACACCAAAAATCAATAGCGAGAATAAATATCCCCAAATAAACGCCAAATATAGATTATAAGAAATTATAATAAACAATTACCTCAATAATAAGAATACATCCAACATTCAGGATGTATTGTTATGTAACGTAATCTGACATGACATGAATTAAACTAATCTACCATTTCATTCAAGCCCTATCTAAATATAAATATTTACCAAAAATATACAAGAAGGTTCAGATGTTCTGAGCTTCAGGAAGGAACTCTTGCCAGCAACTTAACATCTTCTCCTGATGCTCTAGCATTTCTCTCAAATACTTCAAGATTGTTTGTTTAAATTCAATAGCTCGGTTCTTTTCAAATCGCTCAACTTCAGTTCGGAAGTTTTTAGAGATGGCATCAAAGCTGTCCTGTCCCTCTTGAACCCGTTGCTCCAAGACACCGATTTCAGCTTGTACTTGGGGAACTTTATCATGTTTACCCTGAGATTGTAACTTAACCTCCTGTTCGCGCTTTTTCACAAGTGTGTTCTGAGACATTTGCCAGGTCTGGTATATCTTAACTCGGAGATCAAAACAACTCTTGATGCTGGCAATAATCGCGATATAATCTCTTGCCATCTCCCCCAATAAGAAGTAATCACAGTGCCATTGTTTCTCATTCAAATCATGAACTTTGCCTTCCAGGTCAGAGAGATGAGAAATAGCTCCTGCTACTGCGTTATTGTCCTCTGTCTGACTCAACAAAGCCAAATTAGATGCTAAACTACCTCCAGCATTGCACAAAATCCGTCTCTCATTAACCATAATCTCAACAGAGGTTAGCAGCTTCCTCAAGTGAGAATCAAGTGCTTCGATCTGAGTTAGTTTCATCTCAAACCACATGTCTGTTTCTGTCATCTTTGTTGTCATTTTAGACAGCTGAGCACCTACATTCTTCATAGCTCGCATGATACCAGCTCCACTCATGTACGACATATCTTTAGCATAAGGGAGATCTCCAGGATTTTCAAGGAACTGACGGAAAATGGGATCTTGCACTAGGATCGGATGCTTAGCGATTCTGTTGAGATACCTCGAAAGAGCAGCCCTCCTCTTTTCAATAAATTCAGAGGAACCAGTGTTCTCTGCCTTGGACATTTTAACCTTGGTGAGATTCTGCATAGACTTCTCGGGAGCTGGAGGAACAATCCTTCCCTTGCATTCGTGTTTTTCACAGAGCTCAGCATGTAGTTTCAGAAAATCACTGAATCGCCGTCTCACCGTACATTCAGCAGCTTTGAATGTAGGTATGCTAGTAGTACAGGTAATCTGATATACCATGAAAGCCCCCATTCCATCTCCTACTTTATCAGGATCACTAACCGTAATAGTGATATCGTAATCTCCCTTAATTTCTTCTGGTTCTACCGACAGGCCAGCAGCTAATGTCTGGAAGTTATAATCCCCGCTATCTCTATTAGCTGAAGTCTTCTTTTCCTTCTCAATATCAATAGAAACTTCTCGCAACTCACTGACAGGCAGCTGAGCAGGCTGTCCCTCAAAACTGAAAGACTTCAATTCATCCTCAGAACTTCCAGGACCATTTAGCTCGACAATTGGGTCATGATCCTGTTTAGCAGACATGAACATTACTTCAGGTGATGGTTCATCTGGTTCTAGGGCGGGTGCGGATGCAACTGCCTCAGGGGACTCATTCTCAATGGTAGGGACTATTGGTACAGTGTGTGAGGAATCTTCAAGTGGAGGAGGTTCTAAATCAGTCATGTTAGTATAACTGTAGTGTTCAGTCTAAAATGATACATCATTGTAATTGTGAATATTAAGATACAGTATATTAGTATAAATGCTACAGTAATGTGAGTATTCGCAAGTGGATATAATCAAAATAGAATTACTGCTTACTTGTACGAGCAATCGTGATTTTAAGTCACAATTTCAGATGGCACTGGAAAACTTCACATAAGCATTAAATATCCACCTTTATCATAAAATTCTATAAATACAACCTTATCTTGTCTCGCAAGAGGTCAAATCTTGTTTTAAAAAGTAATTGAATTCTTACGTCACTATAAATTATAAATATAATTTGTCAGTATATAATTCATATATTACAACATGGCAAAAGTAAGCATGTGCTTAGAAATCAAATCAGAATGAGTCCTCAGAAAAACAATATTAAAACTGGCAATATTACGTATCTCACGCAAGGCGGTTCTAATTTCGAACCAGACTAGTATATGAGCTGTATAGATAAATCCAATTAATAACCTGATATCAGGCAAAGGGGAGGGATAGAGTGTGTATTTACTATAATAATATTATCATGATATTAAGATGACTTTCTTGATTACTTTTAGCACCACCCTAAGGATGGAGTAAATATCTAGTATATAGATCAGGCTTGGTTTATCGACCTCTAATTAGAAATACATAATCAAGTAATAGCTAAACTCACAATACACTATACAAAATTGAGGGAGGTCATATGTAATATTAGAATCACAACTTCGCAGAAATTATCAACAAAGTATCAAGGGATGATTTTACAATAAAATTATTAGTAGGTATGATTAATTTTTGCATACTAACGCATCCTGCTTCGTAGCGGGAAGGTTTGCCCCTATGATTATTTAAGAATGCGACAGTAGACAATTAATAAATATAATTATTCCAATGAACTAATTACCAATAATGATTATAGAAAGGAAATATACTATATTGACTTCTAGCAAAGTTTGTTAGCTTAGTTTATAATATTTAATGAATTCCAATAACTTTAATATAAAATTTCATTAAATCAGATTTTGAAGGCATATTCTGTAAGCAACATACAAGATCTGAATAATTAATAAAATGCTTGTCAGAAGATCAAGCTATGATGGTCATAATACTTAAATTGAACGGAGAAACATTCGAAAATTGCTATTGATAATTTATCTTTGCATAAAAGTGCTGTATTGAAATATAATCATGATGACTGAATCACTGGAAGTAAAACATGAGTGGGTAAATCCTTTAGAGTCAAAACTGTTTAATTAACCTTTAAATAAGAGTTTAATTATAGCTTGCTTAAACAAATTGAACAATCTCACAGTAGAGAAAGGAAGAACAACACTTAGTTACCTTTTGTGTTTACAGTACTCACGCCCAGGGAAGGAGTTGCAGAGTATAACGTGTAATTAAGAGCTATCCAAACTAAGATTATGTAAGCACAACAAAGGAAGGATAAATGAAACAATATCTATATACCTCTAGGGGTCAAAGGAGGATCAATAGGATCTCAATTTTCCCAGATATAAAGTTTCAATTGGTTTTAGGATAACTAAGCTAAAAACAGAACAATACAGATTTAGGGGTAAGGAAATTAGAAGACACAAAATTCACAAATTCAATAACACTATACATTATAACCTATAGAGGACCTCATCATTAATTATGGAAATGTATACAATTGAAATTGAGAAAGGTAGCATATATGTTTGTTTCACAGTTACGTAGTTCAATATTTAATGCAAATGCGTATAATGTCTAGGAAATTGTCATATACAACTTCTCATTGAATACAATGTAACTAATACAGAATTACTAAAGCAATATATTATCTAGCATTACTACTCAAGGTAATTTCAAGGCTCGAACTTCCCAATTTCGAATTCCGATCCGATAGCAGTCTTTACATCAGCATACACATGTTCAATAGTACGGTCACTTGGAATAGAACGGAGTTTATTAATTGTACCAAAATGTTCAATTATTGGAACTGTTTCTTTGAAATATGTGTCAATCCTTAATTTGAACTTCTCTGGTGTATCATCAGTACGTCCTTCGTGCCTAGACATTATCCGAGAGAGACACACCTCCTTTGGACAGTCCAGGAACAGACAGAATTTAACGTCAGCTTTATCACCAACTATACGTTCCCATCCATCAACATTATCCTTATTTCTTGGAAATCCGTCAATCAAGAATCTATTAGAAGAGCTCTCTTGCATAGAGTTATATAACAAACGGCAAGTAATGTCTACAGGCACTATTTTACCCTCATCCATCAATTTCTGTATAAGAGCACCGTCCTTTGAACCCTTCGTGATCTCTCCTCGTAGCAATTCTCCAGCAGACAAATGAGTGAACTTAAACTCTTCAACAAGTTTAGCACACTGTGTACCCTTCCCAGAGCCTGGTGGTCCTAATACAAACACGACCTGTGGGATAGCACTCTTCGATTGAGCCATAGATTGATACGATATTCGGTAAGGTATTCTGGTGTAAAACAAACAAGAATTAATCGCAGAGCAATCTACATTACAATAATGTCTATAAGCAGTGAGAAGTCTCAACCTTTGAATAAGGTTATACATCTCACAGCCTTTTTTTAATTAAGATAATTAATCAATAGATTATTAACTCTGAGAATGTTAACTCTGCGAATGTTAACTTGTTGAACAATTACCAACCAATTAGCGTAATAATGTGCTATGTATTCATTGATAACAATACATTTCTAAGTAGCAATAGTTGCCATGCTTTAGGGGAATCCGTAATATCGATTGGATTAGCAGAGAGAAAGTCACTACAACTAGATATGTCCTTACAAACTAGTGTAAAATAGATTCATACAACTGATCAAGCTAATTAGCACAACTCTGTAACAACGATAATAATTGTACAGAGATGGCACTGGAAACCTAATACTAAAATTAGGAATAAGAGGCAGGTTAATACAGGCAAGTTTACGTCTGCATGAAGAACATATACTGACCTATTGCGCCTAGTGCATGTCGCCTTTTGCGCCTAGTACATGCTAAGAAACTCATTGTCTGTGATGACTAGCCTGTTGCCTGCCTTTTAGAAACTAATTGTTATTCGATACGAAGTATAATTTAAGGCATTTAACTTGATTTTCAATCAGTGATAGTAGTTCTACCATACTTAACCCCTGCTAAGACTGCTCAATGACTTTCAATAATATATGAAATGGTATATCCAGTAGATTTCTAATGTAGCATAATTAGAATATTAAATTAGACTAAATATACTGTCCGTGCAAAGACCATCACATGTTGGATCAAATAACAAATTATTTAACAAATAATAGAAAGTGTTAAAAGTGCTTTATAAGAATTTGTGAAAAGCACTAATTTCATTAATCAGCTTAGCTGTATTGAGAGGGCTGATCAAATCTAATGATGCAGTACGTGCACTCAATACGTAAATAAATATTAACCAAGATACGTATTAATAACAGCTAAACGATTTTCAGATTTCAATGAGATTGCAAAGAGATGCAACTCCCACTGATCAACCTATAATTTCATACGTAAGGAATATAGCTAATCATGGGTTATCCTCTATTGCATAGAGAACTCTCCATTGAGGAGGCTTTGAGTCTAAATTGGTAGCTAACCACGTGGTACCATCTTCATCAACTAGATGAACTGATATGTCAAGATAATAATGGCTCGGATGTGTAAAGTGAATAAGGAAGGAAGCATTAAAATTATCTTGCTGGAGATCAGCCTGTTTCGTTAAAGTTTGTGTATTTGGAGAGGGACTAGAACGAACTGAATTATTATCTGGACGCACATGTGTCTTCACCGTAACCCCCTTTATCTTCTGTGATGAGCTGGCGACCTGTTTTTCAGAGATAATTCCTTCAACTGAGAATGACAAACTAGTGTCAAGGGACAAAGTGATGGGGTCCTGTGGTTTCTCTGGCAAGTTTGAGAAAGACAATTGAATCTGAAGATTATGTCTGCAGTGGAAGAAGTAGAGAGGGAAATAGAATGGTGTAACAATTAGAGAAAAACAGAAAGTTTTAATAAAATTAATATGTTGATGAGAAACTGGATCATTAATAAAATGTAAGTTTTTGGAGAGGTGAGTTAGACTGACTTCACATAGATCCGTGTATTGTCTGAGGAACTTTAGTTTAGGGGCTTTCAGTAACTTATCTCTAATTAATTGCAGATTATAATCTTCTTTAAGGATAATCTTACGGATAAGCATGACAAGGGTGTTATAAGAGAGTTCTATAATATTTAGATATGAGAGAGTGGATGAATCAGCGCTAAAACTTCTATATCTACACTCCTGCAGAAGATCAAGAGAGATGGATATCTTCTTTATACACTTATTGAATATTTGAACAGTTCTATCAGGCTGTGACAGGGTAGAGCGAGGCATTAGTCTTATCTGATTGCAAGCTATTAGGACTTGATGCAGAAATGACAGCAGGTCACTACGCAACTGGAGAAAACACTCCCAAAATTCTCTATTAGGGAGAGTGCGACAAGTTTGCAGACTAGAAATGCCACAACAATATAGTTTAATTACATTAAGGAGAATTGAAGGATCAAATGAACATAATGTCCCATCATATGACTCGTTATCTATTTCCATATGGTGGTTAACCTCTATAGAGTCACAAGAAACCATTAGCAGGGTCTCAGCCCGACTAAATGCAGCAATTGATTGAAAGAATATACGGTATTGTTCTGTAGTGGGAAGTCTTGAGAGAGAGGAAATTATAGGCAAAGACAGTTCATGGAAATTATTGGTGAGAGCTAGCTTAGCTATCCTATATTGAAACCATAATTTGTTAGGATGTTCCAGGCTATTCAATACGCGGATAATCACAGGGAGCACATCAATTCTGAAAGAGGATCTGGTGGAGAGATTAAGAGGAGCATAATGTATTAGCATTAACAAGTGAATTATTGAGAAAATGTATTGAAGAGTTTCTGTACTCTCTAAATGAGAAATAAGCAATGGAATGAGATGAGATAAATCTAGCGAAGAAGATACTAAAATTACAGTCAATGTTCTGTAAAGAGCTTCTGATTTTTCACATGGAGTAGGTAGATTTGATAAAGTAGTAGAAATGACAGAGGACAATCGCTGTGCAAATAATTGGTTGATCTGAGATAACCTCTGGGCAAGAGATATAATACTACTCTTTATAAATTCAGAAGACTCTTCGTCTATAAACATAATACCAAACAAAGGGACAACTCTAGAATCAGTCTGGTCTACTAAACTCTGTAAACTAGCATTGTCATTTGACTGATAATTTCCTATCTCATATTTTCGTGTGACTACTTCGACTAATACCTTACATGCAGATAAGCATACTCGTATGTCCTTGTGGTATGCTAGAGTAGAACAACGCTCAAATATGTTTAACTCATCAAATAAAGTATCCATAAAGTCCACTTGAGCAAGTCTGAATATTACAAAGAGAGCTTCTGCACGAATTATGCTATGTGGAGTCATTTCTGCTAATTTCAGTAGATTAGACATACTCTCCTTATTCCATAGATGCGATGCATTTTGGGCTAAAAGTTGTAGATTCTTACAGCAAACAAGTTGAATTGATTTACGAGTATCTTGTAAGGAAATATTGCAAAGAATAGCGAGATTATCCACAACAAGTAACATCGATTTTATACTGAGCTTAGTGATTGTATTCAGTAAAGTTGATGTGAAGTCTTTCGAAGAATAACTATGCAACATTTGTACGCAGAAATTCTTAACTTGTAACGCAGTTTCTGGATCATGTCCCATGTGCTCGAATACCCTCAGGAGTTCAAGCTTGACGTCAATGGGAGTAGATATCTCCTGGATCATCTCGATTAACCGCGGGCATACACCGGCACAAAACGTCTGTGAGTGCTCACAAAAGCAATTGGCAGCGAAAATAGCTGCAATAACCTCTTCTTTGTACGTGGAATCAAAAGATAGATGGATAAAGCGATGAGCATTCTTCTTCTCAGGGAAAATTCTAGAAATATGCCCTAGTACGCGTAAGGTGATCGCGCGAGCCACAGGATCAGTGGTCACAGACACACCAAATATTTTACGATAGAATTCATCCAACATTGATATCTTATTAAAATGCTCAGCCCACTGATCGAATACTTGGAGAATAGCAATTCTTAGTGTGTTGGAACATTTTGAGTAAATATCTGCGAGCTTATGAAAAGCTGTGTTCACAATTGACGGAAATGGATAGGAGGATATTATTGGCCCAAGTCTGACTATAGCTTCACACTGTTCACTGATGTTAGGGGAACGAAAATATTTATTGAGTGAGATTATTGCATTATTAGCTTCCTGCCGATTAATTGCGGTTTTATTTGGAACTTCATGACTGTGAAGTTTTTGAGTCATCACATTAGCCATATTAATTAATTAACAAGCTTTATGTATGTATCACAATTGAAAGTCACAACTGGTTTAGTTGTCAATAAGCAAGTACAAAATCATGCGGAATCTCAATGTTGCAACGAATGTATTAAATGATAAGTAATTGGCGAGAAATGTAGTGTTTACTATACAATAACAAATGAGGGAGGGAGAACGTCAAAATAACTATACATATCAAGAGGCTATGTAATTCCTAACATGAATATCCATATTATGAAGATGCATATTGTAAAGATGTCAGAGCATTCTTAAGAGATAAAAATTAAAATAATCTCTTGACCAGATGATTTAGGTTATAAAATATAAAAATATAAATGAATTAAATCAGTTAAACATTTCTAGCCATCACTGCAATTAGTTAATAAACAAACAATAGCATTGACAATGCATTCAATGAACACAACTTAAACAGGAAATACTTTTCCATTATTGTCTGTAGTTGTTTGATAACCTTGACGAGGCTGTACAGGCTCTGGAGCTTTAACAAGGTAGCCCAACTTCCAGTTGGAACCACTACCAGCTGGGGGGTGCCCAGAAGGGAGGAGGACGTGACGAAATATGTTTCTGTTATGGACCAAACCTAAGAATAGTTTCCAATTGTTCTTAAGCCCGTAATTGTATGGGTTAACGAATACTTTGCCCCTACGGGAGAATTCCATTGACATAATACGGTTGTCATTCCATTCGATAGAGGTCTCTGCATTAGAGATGAGATATAGATGCCACCCTCCAAGAATTGTTAAACCGATCCAAACTCCAAAGCATATGAAGAACAGTAACATTACCATAGTTACCTCTCCTATGGTTCTGGTATGTAGCTCTGGATTGGTGGCAAAAAGTGCCAAAATGAATCTGAAAGGAGTTTCTGAAAGAAGCCAGTGAGCGAGACTGCGAGAGCCAACCATCACGCTCAGTGCATAATTTCCAGAAGTACACATAACAAACAATACTGCTTGCCAAATATAGATTATGAATAGCATGAAATGTCTATGATTGTAATGTCCAACACAATTGTTAAGCCAGGGACAGTGATGATCCATTTTCAACACACAAACCCCACAGAGTCTGCAGTGGTGAGCTCTAGCTGGCCGCGGCTGATCACACTTTTTACAAATACTCCAGCCATCTTCCAGAAGAGATTCGTCAATACGCTGCGCTGGCAGTGGAGAGCCAGGTTTGGTCATTACGCCCTTATAGTAATGAAACACAACATTAACTAACAGCCAGTGACCATAGAGCACCTCTGAGAAGAAAATAATAGGATGTCTCTTCTGGAGGATTGGTACAATATAGCAATACATGGTGTATACTACAAATGAAACCCCTAACATTACCAGTAACACACAGACAGGACCAATCACAAGGATAAGCTTCTCGAACACTTTGAGACAGGGGTCCATACAGTTCATGCAGGACTCTAGCTGGGTTGTGTTCGGATTCCTCGTGAGAGAGAGTATGGTGAGAACAAGCGCGCGGGCACGCTTTCTAATTCCCATAGCCAATAAGCTGACAGGTCTAATTTACTTAATTGTCATTATTAATGAATTATACATGAATGTGACATAGTGATAATAATTAGCACCTGTGTAGAGCCATAATAAAGCCAATGGACATAATTATATAATTATGGGAAACTTGCCTAGGGTTCAATAATATCTCAATGATTTGTTTAAGACAATGAGTCACTGATGGTGTGCACATTAAGATTTCATATGATTTTCTTGGAGAAGTCATAAATGAAATAAATTACCATTCTAAATGTATTAGAGAATGCAGTATGGTTTAATCAGTAGATTTGATGAATATCCACACAATTAGCCAGATTTCACACTCATTGTATAGTGAATTCTTACATGAAAGCAACACGAGGAAGTAAGCAGCACATCCAATGATTGTTTGCAGGATTCAGCGCATTGGAAGAAAGAATAGTAAAGTAAGGATTTGATTGATATGACACGAGTACTATGTACTATACAGATAATGTAATTTAATTACTCAGAAACAGGCATTGATAGGGCTCTAATCTCTTATTTGTCTTACTAGTACAGTCAGCGGCACATAATCACATTTTAATTTATGAATTTTTTGCCGCATTTGTTCATTTGTTACAATTAGCAGCCAGCTGTCATCTGCCTGAATGTCCAAGTAACTAATCCTGGGGGAACTAAAATATATTCAAAAACAGGTTAGAATTAATTCCAATCACTGTACCAGACTAGATAAATATATCAAAAAAATCTTCAATTGAAATGTGGTTGACTAAATTCAACCAAATTAATACCAATATGGTAATGAATATAACATAGAAGGACAGTTACGAAAGTCGCAACGATATAATATATTGCTTAGAAACCATTACTTTTTGACACCACATAATTGTTGACCCTGTTTGATAAAGATAAACCACCGAGTAGAGCTGGGAACATCTATATTCTAGGAAACTATCTCTCTAATTAATATTTGAATGCAATGACTAGTGTGCCTGGAGCTTGTAAAGATACAAACAAAATAAGTTAGAAATGAGCCAGTACCGATGTCATTTTACAATTATTAGCGATTAATGCGTTTTGATTCAAAATAGCACTTCAAAGAAAATATAAACAATATTTAATGAGAATTTCACTATTTATTAACAATGCCTTCAGATCACCATTTCCCAACCTGTAGTGAGAATTCAGAACCATCACTGAGATATCTCATATGAATTTCGTAAGGCTGATGTTCGATTACAACTTATAATGACATCGTAATGCCAGAAGATTGTGAACTTCAATCTTGGCATTCAGTGGCCTAAGTTAACTAATTTAGCATATTCATGGCTAATTGTAAAAATTCTCCAAAATCGATTGCAGTGCTTCATCACGTTAATGCCTAGAATTCATAATTTAATGTCATATTGTAATGGCTTTTTGTGGCAGAAATACTTTAATGCAACCTAACTATTATCAGAATAATTTTCAATAAACAAATAATAACACTTTCAGGATTTGATACAGATTAGAACTAGTAAGTAGTGATTATGTCAAAATAAAATAAGATAATATTTCGGTGTGAATTGATCTTTAACCTGGAAATAAGAAAATACAACTCACAATTTATTCTTAGAATATACAATTCTGTTTTACTGAATTCTACACACAACATGCTGAACTTAGTTTCTTAGAAAAAGAATAACTATCATTAATTGACACAGTAAACTTTCGTTATATTAGATTCGATAAAGGTCACAAAAGATTGGTAATTATTCTTGAGTTCTTTGTAATTACTTACAGTCTTACACAACAATTTTAACTCAAAGTACAATGGATAATCAGCAAATTAGATAGAATACAGGTTATGCAAACCATAGATAGTATATCTACATTCTATACAGCCAAAATACATTGTATTAATTGAGTGATGTAATCAACAAAATATTGACAGATTTCTAGAAATTCAAATGGCATTATGGTTGTAAAAATCATTAAACACAACAATCTTACCGAAAGCAAGCAAAATACAATATATCTATACCTGTGAGATAGATCAAACAATTAAAGTTGTCTTCTATATTTCAATCTTTTTAACAGAAGTAGGTACATCAATAGCTGCTACTCTAAGAGGCCATGATCCACTGACCACACCTGCATGTAACGCTACCCCTTTAACCACAGCTAGTTCTGGGTCTACAGAGATGTCAAGTCTCTTCCCTTTGAAGTAATAACTTATGAGTTCCCTCACTCGTGGGATTCTAGTTGAACCTCCTACTAGAATAACTTCGTCAACAGCTTCAGTTGTGATTTCTGCGAAATCTAACACTACACTAATAGGTTCAGTTATCTTATCAAATAGATCCTCATTCATCTTCTCAAATTCTTTCCTACTTATTTCAAACCTCAACTTAACTCCATCAGTGTTCAATTGGAATTCAGCTGTAGTCTTATTAGTCAGAATTAGTTTTACTAATTCAGACTCTCTCTTAATTTCTTGTAAAACTTCACTACTCAACTCTCTGTCCTCTATTTTAGATAATACGAACCTAGATAGTCTGTCAGTGAAGTCTTGTCCCCCGAGATGATTATTACCAGCAATAGCTACAGTGTAGAATGTAGCAGCTCTCTTCTCCAGTAGTGATACGTCAAGAGTTCCTCCTCCAAGATCTATAACTATTATAGACCCCACTTTACTCTGCTTATCTAGTCCGTAGGCCAGAGCAGCAGCAGTAGGCTCACTTATAACAGCAAGAACATTCAGTTTAGATAAATTCGCAGCTGCTATAGTTGCTTCACGTTGTTCTGCATCAAATTCGGCAGGCAAGGCTAACACTACTTTATTCAGATTAGTTAATTGTAGGTACTCTTGAACTGAAGATTTTAATTCGTCGATTATTATAGAACTCATTTCTTGAGGAGACATGTACTCTTTCATTGCGTCAAGTGGATTAATAGACGGTAATTTGAATTGAATAGAACTTTCTAGAATATCCATATCAAACAGGTAGCGAGATCTGATTATATCAAACTCATCTTTTGATATTTTCTTCCCAATAAACCTCTTAGCGTCATAGAACGTGTATCTGGGGTTCTTCTCAATCTGTTGAAGAGCGGGATATCCTACTAGAACAGTTTTCTTAGTTACCGCTACGACGCTTGGAATGCTGGAAGCCTTTTGAACAGAAATGACCTCAACTATCCCTTGGCCAGGCAGGAAGACAGCAGCGCTAGAATAGGTTGTACCGAGATCAATCGCGAATACTAAGGGCTTGGGAGCAGGGAGATAAGGGTGTCCAAAATATCCTCCTAAGATGAGAGCTAATATTACACCACCTACCAGGCTTATGAAGCTATTTGCTCCCATCAATTTGCTAATTATAAAAATAGTATTAAATTAGCCCGAATTCGATATTTGACATCACATCATTCACACCTTTAAATGAATGATTATTATTGAGTAAGTTAATTACTTCAAAAAATCAATTTAATATTTCCATACATTTTGACTGTGGAATATGTAATATTTGTAAAGATAGAAAATATAAATATAAATTAAAATTCAACGTTGATGTATAATTCACATGGCCCGTTACACATACCAACGCTCTGACAGTGGTGAAATAAATGTCAAGAAACTTTTCAATTCGAGTGTATCTGATAAAAAACTTCAATTTATCTTAAAAAATAAATGTTGGAGCCAAATTAAAAAGATTGTGAATCGAGAGAAGGTTAGGTCAATTCCCTTGAAAGAACTAGATGACATAGTCAAGTATTTGGAAAAGCAGGGATTAGTACCAGAAGACTTCAAGGATGGAATGAGAGAGCTCAGAAGAAGCGAAAAAGCAAAGAAGGCATCAAATAAACACGCTCGTAAGAAGGTGTTTCAAACTGCATTTCTCGATATTGACATATTGAAGAATCGTTTTGAAAGGAATGTCTTGAAAGAGGAAATAATAAAATTAGAGGCAGAAATACGCCGATATAAACATGCGTTGTACTCTTATTCCTATAATCAAGCTACTATACAGCAAATATGGTGACAGTTTACTGTACTATACAAGATAAATAACAGATTCGTTTATGTATATTATTAAGTATAATTAAAATAAGTTAATGAATTAAACAGTCAACATAATTTAATTCTCTTAACATGTTTGCTTGGCTTTTCATCTGAATAAGGAGATTCGTTTGAATCCTGAGAGTCTTCAAGCACAGAGCCATGGGCAGCTACTTCTATCATCGAGCTACTCATCTCTACAACATTCTCTGGGATAGTTTCCGTATGCTCAGTACTCCCAATAACTCTATGGACCAATCCTTCTTGGACTTGAATTAACTTAGTCCCAGCTATAGCAAGCTTTTGATGGTAATTAACCATATGTTCTTGCCAAAACTCGAATAAACCTTCATATCCATCAGATCCCAATTCTATGAGCGTTTGTTCAAGAGGATCTACAAAGTCTTCCAGGAAATTATTATCAGGATTTGGTTGAGAGTTAGATTTAAGGATAATGCAAAGTTTGTGCAAAAAAGTATTCAACGAATCGACCAGTTTATCGAGTGCTGATGACTTAGAATGTGTAAATCCTGCATTTAAGAGACTTAGAGATACTGACTTCCTAGCAATCTGATAAATACTACGTTCATCTAACTTAGGAAAAGTTTGAGTAAAGTTATTCCTGTCAAGGGAGTGTGTAGGGATAAATTGGGAAGCGGTGGATTGTTGTAACTCCGAGGGTTTGTAACTGGGGTCAGAACTAAGTTTGGATTGAATATAAGAGTTTTGGACATGGATAGATCTAGCGGTCTTCAGCAAGTTGATATTTTCTTTGTAAACATTTGGGATACTATAATACAAATCTGTGGGAGCTAGTTTATGTGGTTTATTAGCTGAGGCTAGGTGCGTAGGCTTAGCTACGGTCAGAGCGAAATCTCTATCTAAGCTAGCTTTAATGACTGATTCCAGATTAAAATCTAACGATTCTTCGAATAGATCGGGGGCCCAAGGAGTATAGCTCACGTTTTCTTTAGAATTCGCCATTTTCTACCAATATAAACAGGATAATTATAATAAACAACTTTAGCTATTCTATCCCTTAATATTATTATACTAAAAATAAAGTAAATAGTACAACCATGTTGTAAGGTTTAATTGATTTCAAGCAGTTCAGTGTAGTTCGAAATTTTACAAGCATCAAAAAAGCAAATAGACAATCAATCAACCATTAGAATAGGGCCGATGTAGGAATTGGAGATTTCTGCGCAACCTTGAAGAACACTGGATGAATATACTTTAGACGAATTTGAGTTTTCTTTTTGTTCTGGAAGGATTCGTGCAAGATTTCGTTAAGTTTAATAATTACCGGTTTGAGCGAGAAAGGGGAGTAACCTGTGAACTCTTGGATCTTTTGAGACCAATCATGTTCGTACATTTTCAAAGCTATGAAAAAGCAGGATGTTGCTACCCTAGAAGAAGCGAATTGGCAGCAGTCGAAATTAACTAGTGTTAATTCACAGATATATCGTGCTAGCGTGAGTAGAGCCATATTCCCATCTACTATCTTATTCAGTACACGAGTCAGCGTGTAAGGAACAGGCATGTAGAGTTGGAAATCGATTGTTCGCATTATGTCTCTCTCCATTTGCATGAAGCGACGCTTAGAGTAAATGTTGTCACAGAGAGAAGAGAAGTTTGCAAGATTTGGAGGATATATTTCCTCGTATTTCGAGGCAATCCAGAGGGAGCAAGCACCCACCAGCTGATATTCTTCCAACTTGATACAATCCGTTGTGCGTGATAAGTACAGATCCTTTATGATGACTGCTTTGTAAAGTGTCTCGTGACAAAGCTGGAACTCTTCTTGGATCTGAACCAACCACTCAATCAGGATGGTACGCATCTTCTCAGTTACACGATGCTGCTCTACGGAGAAATAATCTACCGGTATGAACCGGTGCTCTAATTTAGCTGTGTTGCTGTACACCTCTAGAATATACTCGTTATTGTACTCAAGATCTGAGAAGATATCTGAGAATTCCTTCAATTCATTGCTACAGGGAATGGGAATATGGATTGGCTTGTTGTCATTCGGTTTTACCGTTGTTTTGCTAGGGAAATTAAGTTTAGTCTTATCTTTAACATCTAGGGGTTGTATTTCATTTGTTACATTCCCGAGTATAATTCGGGCGTTTTCAAGGTTATGGACAACGACTGTCGGCATGATTGATTGTATTTACTTTTGTTGTAGTTCGGGGATTGAGAGGCAGAAGGTTGTAAGGTAGAAGTACTGAACTTGTGAGAAGTTTGTGGATATATCTTTTAAAACTTTGTATTTATAACCTACAGATTTTGAAGTTAGGCCCGTTTCAATGGACGGTAAATGCTGGAATTTGATTGGTTATTCAATCGTATTCAAAACCTAGACTTTACATTCCTGGCGCTGGAATTCGGATGGAAAGGGCATAAATAATTGAAATTCTACAGAGCTCTTCAAAAGCAAAGTACACACATAAGTATGTAGAAGGATTAATTACGTACAAAGATTAGACCATATCGTCAACAAAGATCCTCTTAGAAGCATGCACAAATCCAACTAACAGGAGCACGAAAACTTGCATCGCACAATATAATCTTCACCAAATAATTACACAAAATATAGCAATTTTAATACATATCACTCAATATAAGAAAGCAGAAAATACTAATTAAATAGATGATTGAGTTAATGTGGTTCCATCTTCGAGATTAATCATCGCATTAGATTCAAGGTCAGAGTCACTTTCTAGTGGCTGCTCTTGATACTGGGTAGATTTGATAAGATGCAAATTATCTGACACTTTAACACCATTGTTACCAATAGTTACACAATCATCTTGATCAAGTCTAGAATGTGTACTAATTCTTCGTACTACATCACGCACACTTAAATTAAGTCCTCCAACAGATGATATTGAATGTCGGGGAGGTATTAAAACTGACCTAGGAGGCGAAGTAACAGTATTTAGGTTGGATTTTCGTTGCAAATAACATAAGCCATATAATAGTGCCAGTAACCAAAAAGACATTACAGTGATTAATGTAATAATATTAATCCATAGAATTGCTTGAAGAGTCTGAAAAGACATTTCAAATTGGGTACATGTACTATTCGCAACCATTTATGTAAAAGAGAGCAAAAATCACATTTATATAAAAATATAAAGCCTAACATATGTGGCATTGATGTCACAGTTCGAAGGAATAGAAATAAATGCTATTTGGTCATGGGGTCTTAACACAGGTACGAGTATGTAAAGATGTCTTGGTTAGTGGCTTTGAGCCATTGAATAAAGTTAAAAAACGTAAGAATTGGGAATAAAATAAGGTGCCCACTACCTACACAATTCTATTAATTCATTCAAGAAAAAGATTCTAAACTATGAACTCAATAGATAGCTAATCTCCCATTTTATACTGCGAATTAATGGTTCTGATATTTCTACATCTGTCTGTGCTGGAAATAAATCTCCTCCTTTTAACACATTTATAATACCAGTACACAGGTTAGGACTGGATATGATTCCATCCTCATGAACTAATGAGAGAGATATTGTTATTAGTCTATGTTTATGCCATGTCTTGGGAATAATAGAAGCAAGATAGGTGATGGTAGCACGAGCATTTGTTTGTAGGTCTCGTGCTAATAGTCGTTGATTCGTTATTATTAACAGATCTAAAATAATATTCAAATCATCTTGTATCTGATCAACTCTGACTACTACCCCCCTTATCTCTTCCAATAGAGCTATATCTTCATGAGCACTCCCTTCCTTCAATCTATACTTTTTCCTTTCTTGCTTCTTTCTACTCCTACTGCCTCTAGCAGATTTAGAGCTACTCTTAGAACCTTTAGAACTTATAGAGTTTGTTTGAGACTGTCCTGTTACGCTGCTCTGCTCTGAAAAGAACTCGTGATCCCTTATGTCACCTCCCTCCTCAAAATAAGTCTGTCCTTCCTCAAGTTTGTTTGTCAAAACTATTTCAAGTCTACTAACATACTTCTCTACAATTGTTCTAGACTCGATTAGCATAGAAAGCATGTTCTGTGCAGTTTCTGTTAACTTCGGTTTGAAGTGAGTTTCCAGCAAATCTATCCGTAAGTATTTGTATATAAGTCTGTATGCCTCATTAAATATATTGTTCTCTATCAGTAGGAAGATAGCATCTTCATAATCCTGTGTATACTCACAGAGTATTTGAGATGTAGTCATAATCTCATTAATAGATTTTAGCTTACTAACTAACTCATAGACTATTTTATGGAATGAATCTTTTGGCAAATTAAGTTGAAGTGCAAGTGATAGTACTCGATGATAGTTATCACTCTTTCTATAAGCTTTGAGGGCCAATGCGAGCTCTCCAATTTGTATAAATACAAGTCCAGCTTCAGGATACTTCTCCTTTGAACAAAGCCAATTCCCATAAGCCAAAGAGACCCTTTGAATAAGCTCACCATCTCCTGTAGGGATCTGTTCTAATGCTTTGCTATACAACTCGTGCTTATTGATAAAAGCGATACATTCCTCCTCACGGCCTCTACACTTCAGGATATGTACTAATGCACTCTCATATTTACAGAGATGACAATCTATAAAATAAGCTCTGTAATTTTCTTCTAGAGATTTGAGATTATTCATGAAAGGAAGATACTCTTTAGGATCCATATTAGAGTTCTGGGCTACAAGTAACATAATATCAAAGTCATAAGTACCTAATGCTACCTTATATAACTGCTTCATATCAATAAGGAGAGAAATATATTTGAGAGCATCTTCTTGAGAAGTTTTGCTTGTTACTGGTATGTTCTTAATTCGGGTTAAAACCTCTCCTAGCTGAGACGGAGATCTCTTAATCAGAGCGGTTAATATAGGCAGCAGATATAAGTTAGTATTATTAGCTTTCTCACAAGTTTCTACCATGATATCACACACAGAGTTAACTTTATTCTCACTATTAATATTAGTGACATGTCTCTTCATGTTAGGATACATCGTAGTACAAATATCTTGATCTGATAGCTCTGTTATGAAAATATTCAAGAACTGAGGCTGGTGGACTTGTGTTATGAAATCATGAATTGAACTTATAAATATTTCAGGGTTATAATCATGAAATAAATTCATATTTATTCTTTGCCTACGAAGGATAGCAAATGCTACAGAATACTCTCTATTGTCTAGAAGCTTAGCTATAATGGTTAGAATCAGAGCACGTGGATGAATGGCTTCGAGGTTACCACGGGGCATCTGGAGAACAACTTTGCTATCGTTACTAACTGCGGTTATAATCTCTGCTCCTCTCTCTACTCTACGTACAGCATCATTAGTTGTATGAGACTGAGTAGGTAGAATAGCTGGTAGCTCATATATTGGTGTAGATAGATTGATTGAGTGTAAATAGTGACTACTGGTAGTGATTAGAAGGAAGTGACTATGAAGGTAATAAGACGTCGCATTAGAACATAACTCAATTGTGTCTAGAAACAATCTCCCGTTAACAGTGAATCCCAAAATATGTTCCTCTCCAGAAAACCTAGCTATACTAATGCGATGTGATGGATAGAGCAAGTTAACCCAAGGTTGTAACGAGAGTGTTTCGTTAGTACAACTAACACGGTTCACCTCTCCATCTATGAATTCTACAGCTAAACTATCGGAACAAGATATGAGTGTTAGAATAGGTTTTATTGTAGTAACAACTGATACAAGAACAATTTCTCTCTCCTCACTCAGAATATTATAAAGCTCTATCTTATGTTCTTTGGCATCACTGCTATAAGATAGAGCTAATAATAAATATACAGTTATCCACTGGATATGTCGTATAGTGTGATATGAAATATCTGTAGTATTATCTCTGAAATGGAATGGTTTAGATAAGCTATAAAATCCTGTCTTGTCTAAGAATTCAGAATTATTTATATTTCCATCTGATTTGCTGTGTTTTAATTCTATTATTGTATAGTTAGATAACAGACAAAGAATTCTATCTTTGTATTCTTCTCTCCCGAAAATAACCTCTATAACGGGTCTACTCAACTCCACAGAACAGCTGGACATTGGGGGAGGTACTGTAAGATCACGAAATGGAGATAGCAATACTCTACAGCCGTCAATCACTGCTATCCAGTTATCATACTCATTTGACTGAGTTACAACAGTTCTCAATTCGTAAGTAAGATAAGAGCCAGATTGTGTTAGAATATGTAGAGTATTAGGCTGTATAGTATTCCATCTGATTAGTGTAGGAGAGCTAACAGATGGGAAGCAAATCTCTTGTTTGAGGTACCAATGGGCGTTGTTACATGTCCATAGCTGAACTAGAGTTTTAGTATCTGAAATCAGAGGCTCTAACAGTACTAGAAGTATCGTAGAATTAGAATTCCATTCAACCTCTCTCACAAAATATTCTGTAACATGACAGGGTAGAGAGAACTCTCCATACCTCAAACCATTCTTCTCAAAGAATACAATCTCCTGTCTGTGTGAAGTACGGTTGGTTGTTATTAGGTTAGCAGAAGGTTTCCAAGATAGAGACTGACCGATACCAGCAACAGATTCACTTGTGGCGTGTAGCACACACTCACGGGTGAATATCTTAATTTCTCTTAAACCCTTTGAAATATTTACAAAGGAAATAGCAAAAAACTGCCCATCACCTCTCCAACAGATTCTAACCTTCCTGTCATCACTTGTCAGAATATTGACAGATTCTTGACTATCTTTATCCTTTAAATCTACATATTTACCAGCTTTCCCTTTGAACTGAGTCTCTCTCTTCCCCCATCCTAGCACTATAGGACTAGCTTCCCCGAATTCGCCAGTTAAAAGGTTAGATTCTGAAATAGGATCACAGTTTTTACTAAGCATTACAACTTTCCCTTCTGTAGAGACTAGCACTATAATCTCTTGATCAGGACTCCACACAGCACACTCTAAACCACAAGCTACAGAACCAATATTATCTAGCTCGTCTGATTCAACAGAGAACTTGTATATGTCTCCATTTCTAAGAGCGAAATACACAGATTCTAAGTCTAATACATAATCTAAACTTATAACAGCGTTAGAAGATTCAAGATTTGCTTCAAGAGATAGATTAACATGTTCCTTGCAAGTTTTTCCCAATTCTTTGTAACAAAACAGTTTCAAACTATCGCTTATCAACCAAATATCACCTGTATCAGCATCAATAGCGAAAATCCCCCTCAATAAATGATAACTCCCACAGGAGAATAACTGGAGATTCCTCATGCTTCTCTAATCATAAACAAATTGTAATATTTCATTCATTTGTAGAATTAGTAATTTGATATTAAGAATATTAAGGAATAGTATAACCCTGCAACGAATGTACGTATTAAACGTCACATCATTAATATTGTAAGTTAAAGTCACATTGGTTGCTGCTGCTGATGATATATGTAGCCTTGATAAATGATGCAAACTAATTATTGCCTAACAGGGGAATATACAATATTTGTAAGGTCAAAACAAACTAATAGTTTGTAATCGAAATATGTTAGTATGACTGCATGATGTAGGCCAGCTGGCAAATGTACTAGAAATAAACTCTGCTAAGACAACAGATAATAACAGCAATAGTAAATAAAATAACACAATATCTATATGGCAAGAATGTTATGCTGTAAAGCAAAGGCTAGCATCAAAACAGGTATATACAAAATAAAATAATCCATACACACACAGTAAACAGTATTCACACGTTATGGAGACCTCAAGGAGTAGAGCTACTAGAAATTCTCTTTGTTATAAGAAAAGCTACAGTTATTGGTAGAGTGTTTGTTAGCTTGGAAGTGTAGTTCTTTTGAAAGTATAGGCGGTCCACAGAAGAACACACCCACCTTCTTTTTAGAGTGATTTTCAGCAATGGTAGCGAATATCTCATCCCATTTAGGTCGTCCGTAGTTAGTCTTAGCTCCCAAACGGGTGATCGGATCTTCAATGTCGTCCTCATGGAGGTAGATATTTCGTGCTTCCGCTGCAGTCCATCCACGAGTTAGATAAATCTCATACTTAATGAGATCTGGACAACCTTCATCTTGGAGAGATTTCTCAATCGTTTTGAGGAGAGTAGCAAACCATTCAAATGACTGAGGCTGTGGGCACACCCAGAAGAAATATATCTGAGATAATTTCTTAAGGTTCATATTCTTACGTTTATGATAAATCGATTTCAGAATAGAAGCGAAAGGAGTTACACCGATACCAGCTCCTACCAGCATAGCTATCTCATAATCAAACACATCTTCACTTGCTGTACCAAAAGGGCCATCAATAGTAATTATAGTGCTACGAACATTAGATCCCTTCTGTCTAACTTTCTTAAGCAGGGCTTCTGTCCAATCTCCTACAATTCTGATGTGGACACTGAATTCTGGATTGTCCTCTGGACAGGAAGTGAGTGTGAAAGGGTGCCACTCTAGAAAGCTGATGGATGGAATATTAACGAACACATACTGACCTACATCCTGACGGAAGAACCTACGTTTCATACGAATCTCAAGTGTTCTAGAAGGATGTTCTTCTACATGAACAATCTGTACAGGAATAAGGCTCTTTATGAATCGGATCAATCGCTCTACAAGATAGATAGCTAGTGGGATAACAAACCATTTATAGGAACTAGGGCGAGCAGCGGTAAAGGTAGGCAATATTTCACACCCTTCACCTGTAGTATCCACAGGTAATCTAGAGCAGTTGAAAGGATCACTCACATCCACATTGGATTGAAATGGAAGTATCATTTGAAACTGATGGATACCAAGCGCAATAAAATAGAAAATAAACAGGTGATGAGTATACCAGAATATTTCGAAGAAACTCTTACGTATAACTTCAACAGAAGAAGTTGCCATTAGAAATAGTATAAGCCACATTATGTGACCTGTTATACCTGCATACGTCATGTAGTTTAAGAGGACTGCATCAAGAGGTAGGACGAGAGACCTATTCTCTAACAGACGAAGATAGATAAGAGGATTGTTCCTTAGGGGATTAGAAGGAACTTGTTCGAAGCGTTGTGGACTGGCAGCATCAGTTATGATAAACTCGTAGTTGTAATAATGTGCAGCAGTGTGTATGACTGAGCAGAAAATGATAGTCCAAGCAAATAGCTTGTGGTAACTGATGTTCTTGTCAAGAGCTTTCCGTAGACTACGAGAGCAACGAAAACATGTTCCACGGATAATCGAGATTAAATTCCGACACACCGGTAATAGAATAAGCATAGAGTTGAAGTTAATAACAGCAGCAGGAGCTCTTGCAAACGATAGACCCTGACGGCTAATCATACGGAAGTAGAAATATCGAGGGAACGTTTCAAATTGCACAAAGAACCCAATAAATAGGCCGATATTCGTAAGCATCCATAAAGTCACGAAAATGTATCTCGGGAGATCATTGAGAAACCCTCGCAATGAGAACGCGCGGAATAGCACAAACCTGTCAAACAGCCACATATCCTTCTTAAACTATACTCACTACTGTAATATTGCTTTTATAAGTAATTACAAATTACGTTATAAGTTCGTAAACATAATTATAGTTAGAATTTCATTAGAAGATAGATCTTATTACGCACAAAGCTATGATAAACCTAATCATTGGAATTTTATATTATTAATTAAATTACAAAACAAATCACAATAATTAAAAAGTGATTTGATTAAACTAATTGGATGGAAGGATTTTACTAAAGTTTCATTCTTCTTTTCGTCTGTTGCAATCTTTTCAGTTTTTTCTCAACTTTCTTACCTGCTTTAGGTAGTTTCGTTTTCAAGGGAGTTTTCCCTTTCATCTTTTTACCAAACTTACTTTTATGTCTTGGTTGTGTATCTTCATTATCATAATTATCCTCTGTCTGTCTATTAGACTTCTGTTTCTTATCAATATACCTGTTGACTGCTTTACTAACATTCACTATGGGTTTATCTCTTGATATTGTTTCTAAGAGTTTCAACTGTTTGTCTCGTTCTGATTTTAAATCTCCTAACACAGGATCAAACCTTCTCTTCTGCCCACGGATGGATTTAGGTTCTCCTTTAACTTTCTCACTAAACCTATAAATATATCAGAAGATAAATATTATCACAACTACGTGTATATAGCTAATACTTACTTTCCAAGAGATGGAGTAGAAACCTTTGCAAGGCTAGTCATCATATTAAGTTCCTTCCTTCCTCCTTTCTGTCCCTGATTTGTGAGGAGGTGTGGAGCTTTAATTTTACCCTCATGGTCTCTCATAAGGTTCCTCACTCTCTGGTACTCATTTTTAGCTACCCTCTCTCTCTTCTCTTCTTTAGCCTTCTCAAAGTAATCTTCATATGGATCCTTCTGGTCTGGAATCTAATAGCATAATAATTGATAGAATTAATCTAATATATAAGTAATAACTTAGTACTTACCTCAACCAACCACTGATCCTCTGGTCTCTTACTAGCCTTCTTGTATCCCCATCTTGGTTTCCATTCCTGTCCTCCTTCATCCCACACCATCCTACTCCTCTTCTTATTACTCACTCCCTTCTCTTTGGAATATCTCTCCCATC
Source organism: Oopsacas minuta (assembly GCA_024704765.1). Classification (NCBI taxonomy): domain Eukaryota; kingdom Metazoa; phylum Porifera; class Hexactinellida; order Lyssacinosida; family Leucopsacidae; genus Oopsacas; species Oopsacas minuta. The sequence continues at coordinate 569,513 of JAKMXF010000210.1, read as the reverse complement.
TAGTCAGAGGCTTAGGTTGAGGAAGAGGTTGATATCTTGGAAGCTGGGTTTTAGGTTCAGGTAGTTTGACAACTGACAGATGTCCGTCTCTCTCGTGAGGAAGTTTAGACAGCTGACTGAACATTGTTTGAACACATTGTTGTGATCTGTTCAATAACTCCTGCTCATTAGGAACACCTCCCTCATTAGTTAGATGGAAATCTATGTCAGTAGCCGATAAGTTACCAAGATCCATCTCTAGACCTTGGTTAGTTACATGTGGACATGTAGTGCTAGCCATAGCTAACTAGTAAGAAAATGAACGAAGATATGAATTGTTTGGTTGTGCAAATAATCCTGGATAGTATGATTATTATAAAGTAAACAAAACAACAAACAAATACTACATATCCTATACATACAAGTTATATAAGGTAAACAGTTCACTAGATATTATACAAAGAAAGTAAAGAAATAAACAATTCAATATAAATCCATTTAGTAGAGAAGGGGGAGGATAATTACTAATAGGTTATACCAGCAGGATTAGATTTAAGCTGAATTAATACCTTAGATAAGAATAAAACCACTAACAAGTACAAAGGCATAACTACTGTAGGGTAGCGTAGTCAGAAGGCATAGAGTACTACTGCTATTATGATGTATGTTAGGTAATACGGTAGACTCTGAGGTGGTAAACCTGTGTTTGTAGTCATGGAGGTAAGGGAGGGAGTTCATAGAACTAAAGCAGTAATATTAAGTTTGGTTTCACAAGTTGTTTGCAGGGATCCAATACAATTTCTCAATATAGATGTAAACACAACTGTATAGTTTCTTGTTGATGGTAGATCAAACATCTGTTTAGAATAGTAACGTGGTTCAGTAAAAGTATCAGACAAATTAGTGGTATTATCACTGTCTTCAGATAAAGTAAAACTAGTCTCAATAGCATACTCAGAAGTATAGCCCAACAGCTGTAAAACTAGCATTCTATTTTCAGACCCATATTCAGCAGAACAGGTGTAAGCATCAGGTTGAGAAGGAAGAGAGAACAGCTGAGTATCAGCTGTTATAGAGTCTCCTAAACAGTTGCTGGAAGTTAAAGTGTAAGTATAATCTTGTCCAGCTGTTAGGAAGTTCGAGAAATATACCCGATCATAAGTAATAATGTTAGTAACAGAATCTGTAATCTCTTCAGTTATAGGTAGAGTGGACTGTATAGGATAAGTCCATGATACTTTAACACTACAATTAGAGGGTATAGGGGATAATATAATGTCAAGTTCAGGAGGAGAAGCTAGATAAAGAGTATCTGAAACTTCAATTAAATCATTATCAGAATTAGTCGCTTGACATCCTATCAGTGTACCATTATCTTCCTTGGTAATATCAATAAGTGTAATGTTAGCACGGAGTACTGTGTACAGACCTGTATTCTGATCTAGAGTATTATCAACTGTAGCACTTAGACGGGTTAGATCTATCCCGAAGAAACTATCAATATTATTTATTTGAAATAAATTGACTAGTGTAGAATTGACGATAAATACTTGTACAAGCAGAAAAGTTCCAGGAAGTAAACAATCAAAAGTAATAGATTCGTCCATACATATCTGATTAGATGGAGGGATGAATTCACAGGAAACTCTCATATAACATAGCAAGAGGGATAATAAGAGTAGAAGTAAGAGTAAGTTATTCATTTGAATAGCTAAATAAATAAATCAGTCATAAATATATTCAATTCAATTGATTAGCTAAAATTATAATACAAAGATAGCTTTAAAATGCTCAAAATATACAAACGTATCAAAACACGAGTCTAAATTGGTTCAGACAGATTAAAATAAAACTAATACAAACGGTAATATTGAGGAAACACAGCCTCCCTCATTAGTTAGATGGAAATCTATGTCAGTAGCCGATAAGTTACCAAGATCCATCTCTAGACCTTGGTTAGTTACATGTGGACATGTAGTGCTAGCCATAGCTAACTAGTAAGAAAATGAACGAAGATATGAATTGTTTGGTTGTGCAAATAATTCTGGATAGTATGATTATTATAAAGTAAACAAAACAACAAACAAATACTACATATCCTATACATACAAGTTATATAAGGTAAACAGTTCACTAGATATTATACAAAGAAAGTAAAGAAATAAACAATTCAATATAAATCCATTTAGTAGAGAAGGGGGAGGATAATTACTAATAGGTCATACCAGCAGGATTAGATTTAAGCTGAATTAATACCTTAGATAAGAATAAAACCACTAACAAGTACAAAGGCATAACTACTGTAGGGTAGCGTAGTCAGAAGGCATATGCTTAATATCTGCATACAGAGTCTTAGGGATAGGAGCATTAGGTTTCTTAGGATTGGAACCAAATTCTGGTTTTAGGTAATTTAGCTCATCCCCGTTTTCATTTGAATCAGAGATTTTCGCGGGAGCTGCAACCCGCTTAGAAAAACCCTTAGCATTCTGAGGAGAAGTTCTATTTCTGAATATTTTCCCTCTGTTTAGTAGACAAGTAAGCAAGATTATAACAAAAGATAGGAATAATAACAGTAGGAAGAGAACTACTGCTATTATGATGTATACTAGGTAATCCTGTGGACTCTGAGTTGGAATAGTCATGGAGGGAGTAGGTGTTGGAATAGGGGGGGAAGTTGGTGTAACTATACCAGTAATAATAAGTTTGGCTTCACAAGTTGTTTGCAGGGATCCAATACAATCTCTCAATACAGATGTAAACACAACTGTATAGTTTCTTGTTGATGGTAGATCAAACATCTGTTTAGAATAGTAACGTGGTTCAGTAAAAGTATCAGACAAATTAGTGGTATTATCACTGTCTTCAGATAAAGTAAAACTAGTCTCAATAGCATACTCAGAAGTATAGCCCAACAGCTGTAAAACTAGCATTCTATTTTCAGACCCATATTCAGCAGAACAGGTGTAAGCATCAGGTTGAGAAGGAAGAGAGAACAGCTGAGTATCAGCTGTTATAGAGTCTCCTAAACAGTTGCTGGAAGTTAAAGTGTAAGTATAATCTTGTCCAGCTGTTAGGAAGTTCGAGAAATATACCCGATCATAAGTAATAATGTTAGTAACAGAATCTGTAATCTCTTCAGTTATAGGTAGAGTAGACTGTATAGGATAAGTCCATGATACTTTAACACTACAATTAGAGGGTATAGGGGATAATATAATGTCAGGTTCAGAAGGAGGAGAAGCTAGATAAAGAGTATCTGAATCTTCCAGTAAAACATTACCAGAAGTAGTTGCAGTACATCCTATCAGTGTACCATTATCTCCCTTTGTAATATTTACAAGTGTAATGTTAGCACGGAGTACTGTGTACAGACCTGTATTCTGATCTAGAGCATTATCAACTGTAGCACTTAGACGGGTTAGATCTATCCCGAAGAAACTATCAATATTATTTATTTGAAATAAATTGACTGTTGTATTATTGATGACAAATAATTGTATAGTTGGAAAAGTTCCAGGAAGTAAACAATCAAAAGTAATAGATTCGTCCATACATATCTGATTAGATGGAGGGATGAATTCACAGGAAACTCTCATATAACATAGCAAGAGGGATAATAAGAGTAGAAGTAAGAGTAGGTTATTCATTGGAAAAGCTAAATATATAAGTCACTCATTAAATATATTCAATTCAATTGATTAGCTGAAATTATAATACAAAGATAGCTTTAAAATGCTCAAAATATACAAACGTATCAAAACACCAGTCTAAATTGGTTCAGACAGATTAAAATAAAACTAATACAAACGGTAATATTGAGGAAACACAGCAAAATCGACCCAATGATACTAACCCAGAACATTGCATTAAATATACTAAAGTCATTGGTATTGAGAATATAATTACATGTGGAAGGACTGGTGGTTACGAATGTATTCGTTAAGGGAGGAGGGGAGGGATTTGGTGTAACTCTAGCAGTAATATTAAGTTTGGTTTCACAAGTTGTTTGCAGGGATCTAATACAATCTCTCAATATAGATGTAAACATAACTGTATAGTTTCTTGTTGATGGTAGATTAAACATCTGTTTAGAATAGTAACGTGGTTCAGTAAAAGTATCAGACAAATTAATGGTATTATCACTGTCTTCAGATAATGTAAAACTAGTCTCAATAGCATACTCAGAAGTATAGCCAAACAGCTGTAAAACTAGTATTCTATTTTCAGACCCATATTTAGCAGAACAGGTGTAAGCATCAGGTTGAGAAGGAAGAGAGAACAGCTGAGTATCAGCTGTTATAGAGTCTCCTAAACAGTTGCTGGTAGTTAAAGTGTAAGTATAATCTTGTCCAGCTGTTAGGAAGTTCGAGAAATATACCCGATCATAAGTAATAATGTTAGTAACAGAATCTGTAATCTCTTCAGTTATAGGTAGAGTAGACTGTATAGGATAAGTCCATGATACTTTAACACTACAATTAGAGGGTATAGGGGATAATATAATGTCAAGTTCAGAAGGAGGAGAAGCTAGATAAAGAGTATCTGAATCTTCCAGTAAAACATTACCAGAAGTAGTTGCAGTACATCCTATCAGTGTACCATTATCTCCCTTTGTAATATTTACAAGTGTAATGTTAGCACGGAGTAATGTGTACAGACCTGTATTCTGATCTAGAGTATTATCAACTGTAGCACTTAGACGGGTTAGATCTATCCCGAAGAAACTATCAATATTATTTAATTGAAATAAATTGATTGTTGTATTATTGAGGACAAATAATTGTACAGTTGGAAAAGTTCCAGTAAGTAAACAATCAAAAGTAATAGATTCGTCCATACATATCTGATTAGATGGGGGGATGAATTCACAGGAAACTCTCATAGAATAAGATAGGAGGAAAGCAATATAATAGATTTGACAAATTTGCTTCAAAGTTAAGGACATGACAACCTCTCGATGTATAGTATAAAGGTATATTTCGGCTAGCATGAAGATATAAGGTCAAAATATGAAATTTACGAGAATAAGCTATAATTAATATATACGTAATCCCGTATGAAGATATATAAATTCACATGACGTGTATATTGATCCACTAGACATATAGACAAATATTACTCAACCCCTGCAAGAATTATTAGCTAATGTTATGAAAATAATTATCAGAGTTTAATAAAATCTTCATCTTCAGAACCATCTCCTCCCTCTTTTCCAGCAGGAGGATCAGAAATAGAAAACTTGTCCAACCCAGCAGGCTCAATTCTTGTACCCACAGGTCCAATCTCAGATACAGTTTCATCCTCAGACTCACTCCCACTCATATTAGTAATCAAATGACCCATTTCAGATCCGTCAACCTTCTGGAATCTAAACTGTACGTCTGGTACACGAGAGAGATAAGCTCTAAGCTTGTAGAACATGCGATCGCCCTTGGTAGAGCGCTTATAGAAGCAGAGTGTGATTAGGATAGCAAGGAATATCCCTAACAAACAAACAATCAGGACTACAATAAACACGACAGCAGTCTTACCAGCGCTATTTATAGATTCTCCAGGAGGCGCATCAGTAGGTTCGTATGAAAGACAAACTGATGAAGGCGCTAACACATTGAATACATAGAGACAGCCTGTAGGAGAAGTGAATTCGAATTCAATACTCACTGCGGTATAGTGGGAAGAACAAGATATATAGAATACTGTAAGGATGTGTTTATTTGTAAATGGACATGACTTGTTAACAGAACTAATGATTAATTCTATATAAGAATTATTAACAGCATTTATTCTCTGTTTTTTATAAGAACTGAGAGCAATTGGATCGGATTTTTTACTACCTTGAGTCCTTATGAGACACACTGTACCTTCTTTGCAACCTTCCACACTTGTATGTGAACAGAAATTTACGTAGAAATCAAGAGTTTCTCCATTCAAATCACTACTTATGTGATAATCCTTATTTTTATTCAGCTTCACAAGTACATTATGACATGTTCCTGGTGTCTCTGTGGTTATAAGTTCATTATGTTCATTGATAGGAGAAGATTCTCCGACTAGAGAAGTACTGAATACAATACTAATCACACATGAGCTAGTTGTACGATGGAGACCCTGGAATACAGGAGTTTCTATCATAGCAGAGCCTGGATAGAAGAGTATTTGAATTGACTTTGTTTTAGATTTATCAAGAATACATTTAGTTTGGCTACGAGCTGTTTCTATAGGATATTTTCCATCTATACTGAGTTTAAGAACAGCTGTGTCCAGAGCTCCTACTTCTTGCAAAGTTTCTTTCGATAGAAGACAAGCAAGAGAGTCAGAGGAACAAGATTCACTCTTCAGATTTGTGTTAATCAAGAAAGAACTCATACCAGCGCAAGGATTAAAGTATAACTTATCACCTTTCACGTCAACCTCCCAAGCACCAAATTTCCTATTCAAATCTGTAATATCAACTATACGGTTGTCAACTGTCAGTTTACACTCAGTGACAGTAGAAGCACAAGCTAATGGAGTATGCCATAAAAAATAGTGTATACAACCGTCTATTGGCAAATGCTCTACATACTTGTGATCTATTGCACTCTTGTTACAAATAAATTCTATGTTAGACTTGTACTTGCTGTTACCACAAGGACTACCATCCTTGTACTCAAGTGTAGGGACATGATTCACTAACTTGAGACTAGAATCAGTATATTTACCATAGCTAATAGAATTGTCATAACATACCGCTCCTCCACACCTTTTTATAGTTTGACAAGCAATAATCTGTAATAATGGTTCAATAGTGACATTAATTATCCCTACATCAAAAATAGGTTTAAGATCATATACATCTCCTGTTACTGTGTCTTCTATCTCACATTTACCAATAATAGTACCTCCAGCATCTTCACAAGCCACGTGTGTATCCCAGATGAACATATAGTGACACCCCTATAACAAGAAGAAGATATAATAAACGTATTTAATAAATAGTGTTAGCATAAACTTACATTCACTGATTGAGTGATATAATCTTCTAAATCAGCTCCTTTCTGGCAATTAAACTGAATAGTAGAACTGTATGTCCCATCTCCACACTCATCTCCATTCTTATACTCAATCTGAAGGGCTCCTTCACTAACATACTGAGGCCCATTAGTAACCTGACCTAAATTAACTGCATGATTACCACTAATCATGCAAATAGCAGCTGTACTGTCACAAGTTTGTGTTTCTTCTGGCAATAGATTGTGACACACGTTAATAAGAAATTTTTTATCAGACAAACTAACTCTCCAATTGCTATCATATGCTTTCAGCCAATTCAGATCGTAATCATATCCGTTATGTGTAACACTGCATTCAACTTGATACTGACATAACAGAGGACTCTGCCATAGAACCTGATACACACACTCATTAGAAGGCTCTACGAATGATTGGCTTTCACTATCACCACATTGTAACGTAAGCTCTACAGAGCTCTTGAATGGAGAAGATTGGTCCAAACAGTTAAATCCATTATAATAAGAAACTACTATTTCATCTCCGTAGAACCATTTAGAAGTATTAGAGGTAGCAATAGGATAGTGATCGCTACCCTTTGAGTAACACACTGCAGTATTGTTATTACTATAGCAATCTCCTAAGCTAGGATCTGTTAGAGCACCACAAAGAGAAATAGCTAACTTATCTCCTACGTCATTAGATTGAGACTGAATACTAACTGCTTTGAAGCTGTCTAAGTCTATAGTAAATCCAGTGCTGTATTGCACAACTTGACAGCTGTCAGATGCCTCGCTCTGACAAGCTGCTAGCGTTAGCCATGAGAATATATTCGTAGAAAAGTCAGCACTATGATAAACAAGAATTGGATCTGTAACCGATTGTGACTCTTCAGAACACTCTAATCCCACGGTAGTGTTATATTTCGCATCCTCAGTTGAGTAGGAGAGTAGGAGAAGATTATCCCGTAGTAGGTAAGGGGAGTGTGTCATTGTACCGAGATTAGTAGCTTTCCATATCTACAATACAAACTAGTAACCATCATTCTATTAACGATACAGTCTACTTAGTAAATACTCACATTATTGCTGTTCTTATGTAACACACAGAAGCTAGAACCAGTAACACAGTGTACACCCTTATTACCATATTGAGAAGGTAGAAGGTTACAAACACTAAAGTAGTACACAATACTATCTGTAGAGTATACTTCAAAATAAGCTTTGTGTTGTAAGCTAGACAGATCGTAAGTGTTTCCGTTATCAGGATTGTTAGCATTGCATTTGAACGTAGGTTGGCTAGGAGGACAAGCTAGATTAGTATATAGCATAATTTCATAGAGACAATGTGTCAATTCAGGTAGTACTACAGCTCGAGGAGAAGTTGCTGTCTTGTCACAATAGAAACGTATTATTGTTGTTCTGTTAACATTGTTACTATGACATGCTTGACCCCCAGAATATACCAGCTGAACTTCTCCATCACTCAGTATAAGTGTAGAGCTATATAATCCTACATAATAACACAAATATAATTCTATATCTGTCATGGTAATAAGGTTATCTTACCTGTAACATGCTGGGTGTTATCAGAATATTGACAAGCTCCTGCATGAGCACTACCATCTCCACATGATGATGTTATAGGACGACAAATAGAGATAGTGAAGCTGTAATCATCTGAGGTAACTGTAGAGTCAGGTTGTATGTGTATATCTGGTAATTTACTCAAACTTGTAAAGTTATATACAAATCCTAGAAGAATATGTAAGATAAGAGGATGTTGTAAAATCTTGTAATAACATATCTAAAGATAACAGGTTTCAAGCCAGTATAGTAGTAATGAATAACTCAATTACCTTGACAGGTTAATGGAAAATATTTATAAGTTCAGAGTATGTATATAGAATCCGAAAAAGTATTTAGATCATCACCTCACAACATTCTATAATATTTGTATAATACCTGAATCTGTATCTGTCACAGCACAGTTAGATTCCTCACTGGGTAATACTGCACAAGCATACTCAGAGTCCCAAACAATATCATAGTAACAAGACCCACTCGTGTTCCTATGTAGACTAAGAAGAGGCTGTCCAACTCCAACACTACGATCACACCGAAAAGTTATCACTGTAAGCGCGCTCTTACTACAACCTGTACCTCCTGAGTATATCAGCTGGAGTTCTCCCTGCTGACTCAGCTGTAGGTCTCCTGTTACATGTCCCAGATCGAATATATGATTGTCATAGCTCAGACAAGATGCAGATCCATTAGTACATGTTTCGGTACTACCAGCTTCCAATGGTTGACATATCTAATGCATACACTCGTAACTATTGTAGAATATCTAACGGTAGTATGCTAAACATTGCTCACCGAAATTCGTAGAGAAGATAATTGAGGTATATCGCTATACTGGCCAGAAATATAGACAGGGAACCCGGTCCCAGAGAGTTGCTTCAGTCTGGTAAGATCATACAATTGTCCATCATTAGAAGTTATGACACATTCTGTTGTGATGGGAGGACAAGCAAGGATTGTCTTGTATTCAAACTCAAATAGACAGGTGTCATCTGATGGCAGAGAGCTAATGTAAGACACACTCGAGGCTATAAGATGTGAACACACAAAGGTGATTAGAGTTGATTTCTGAAAAACGATAAGAATAATAACAATTGTATTCATGAAGGAAGTGAACATTAATACATAACCTTGCCACTTGAACATGCACTTCCTTCAATGTATCTGAGCTGTATTAGCTCACTATCACTGTACAACAGGTTTGAGTTAGCTTCTCCTAAACTCGAGTTCTTAGCATCAGATACAGTATTTGGGTAAAGAAGAACAGCCCCAGACTTTGGGTTTATAGAAGATTGAAGGAGATCTGAGTCAATAGTAGAGCATATAGATAGGTAGAAGAAAGGAGAGTCAGCGTTTGTATTCTCTATAGAAAGGGTGTAATTGTAACATGATATAAAAATTGGTGAATTGGAAAGGAATATTATCTGCCCTCGTAGCTCAGTCGGTTAGAGCGTGGGTCTAATAAGCCCAAGGTCACAGGTTCGAGCCCTGTCGGGGGCAGTCTTTTTGTCTAGATGAACTGGAAAGACAACTAACAAAGTTTTGAATTAGAATTAAAATATAATATTTGTCTACGTAGCTCAGTTGGTTAGAGCGTCGGTCTAATAAGCCGAATGTCATAGGTTCGATCCCTGTCGTGGGCATTTTTTTTGCGCAATTTTACAGCAAAAGTTAATTAAGTAATTCACGAGCATACGTGGCTAATTTTCTGACTGAATAAGCACCCTTGCGCATATCCTTTCAGGTACGAAACTTCGCGAAACTTTGCTTCAAGTATTCAAGTGCTCACGGCATTTCTATGATGTTTTATTGTATAAAATAACTCACCATCATATTTCACTGGTGTTGTACCTTCTAGAGACAATAAAGAGAATACAAATCCACTAACAGGGTCCTGGAAAGCACATGGAGTAGACACAGGTGTTCCTGTTTCAGTACAGGCTAGCTTTGTGTACCACTCAAATTCGAATATACATCCACTGATATCCACCCCAATCAACCGTGGATAATCAAGTTTAGAAGTTTCACTGCTCTTCGGACACAAAAACGTAATTCCAGTCTGTGGTTTGGTAACGTCACACACCCCAGCAAGATCTAGAGGCTCATCTTCTGTGTATAGAATTCTCAGTCCGTTATGAACATTACCCGCTAGTGGCTTCAAGCCTGTCTTAGGCTTACCAATGCTGGCCTAAGAAAATCATATAATACAATATATAAGAAGTTGATTTCTTATCATATCCAGTACTCACCCATTTCATATCTTCTCCAACTTGTATGCTCATACAAGCAGAACTCAAGGGATGACAGCCTGGGATATTAGTTACAGGTCGACATACATTCAAATAGAACTTAGCACTCGAAAAAGCAGATGTTATACCACTAGTGACTGTGCCATTCCAGTTATCAAACTGTCTGATGAGAGGTGATAAGTCAAATGTGTGTCCGCTTGTATCTGTGTAAGAACAGTCAACAAATAAGTATTCGAAAGGGCAGGCTTTGTCAGTATAGAAAATGAAGAAATAAGAACAATGTGAAACCTCTGGGTCTTCTACCTGTAAAGACCGTATAAACACCATGGATACGTTAGCTATACACAACCTGCCTCTTTAATCCCAGTGGTATTGAGGTCACATGTAAATGATACAAGTGTCATCCTCTTTACACCTCCACTGCATGTGTCTCCCCCCTCATAACTCATTTGAAGACTCCCATTAGCAAAGGTTAGAGTTGAGTTAGGTCCTCCTAATGAGTGAGAAGTAGTGCCCTTGGTCTGACAAGCTCCTGCTGCAGTACACTCACTGCTAACAGAGTCTCCGAGAGCTGAACATATAGACAGTCTGTATGTATAAGAGTTTGACACAAGACTGTATACAGCATCACTGAGTGGTGACAGATTGTAGGTATAGAGGGTAGAAGGATCTCGTACCTACATATAATAATAATAATAATAATATACCATAGAATAAATACACACATATCCGTATTTACCTTACACTCATCTCCATAAGTAACATGATTAGCAGTAGGACATGCTGCTGTATGTTCCCATTGGAATTCATAGAAACATTCCTCAAGCATACCCACATAGACAGGAGAGCTATCCGTTACGCCTATTCTGCAGATGATAACTAGGTTCACTCTAGCTACCTTATCGCTGTGAGTGGGACACACACCATCCGTATACTCCACTACTAGTACATTACCAGTACGAGCAAATACATTGTTAAACTTTCCAATACCATACGCATCTCCAGTCTCTAAATAATAGTATCGTTATATCACAGAAATAAAATGCTATTGAAAATAATAGTATACCTGTTATTTCACATACTCCGTAGCTTACACACTCATGCGGTGCAGAGCTCTGGTCACTTCCTCCCGAATTAAGTGTTCCACACAAGTTGAGGATAAATCTGCTCTTAGCTTCTGTAATGAGATTAGCTCCTATACCAGCTACCCAGTTACTCTCTTCTCCTCGCTTTAAGTATGACAGATCGTATCTTGATTGTCCATACGTGATATCCTGACATGTCCCTGTCTGTGTAGTGCTCGATATACAGGCTAATGGAGTAGGCCATTCAAAGAAATAACTACAATGATCCTCCTCTACGAAACTAGGACCTAGCGAGCTATTCTGAGAGCAAACAAATCGAAATATTGAAGACCTCTGATAATTCGAGCTACAAACATCTCCGCGATGATAAGAGAGAGTTAATTCTCCATCTGCGTAGTACAACTCTCCGTTATCTGATCCTAAACTCTTCGCGAAGTTATCAGCTTTCTTCTGACAAACCTAAAAACTCAAATATTTCAAAATAATTAAGTTATAATTATTCTAAATTTGTAATACAACAAATATGAAAACGTGAATATAGAACACAATATATGACAGTTTTCTAATTAAAGCCAAACCTTTGCAGTCCCTGTACCACAATCCACACCTGTATCAGTACATATAATTATATCATAAGTGTAGTCTGCTCCAGTAATAGAGTATAGGTTTCCTAAAGGGGTTAGATCAAACTTGAAAGGATTATTAGTAGTTCCTTCTATCACACAGCCTTCACTCTTAGTGTATTTCTGAGCACAAGCGTGTTCAGTGTACCAGTCTATGTGGAAATAGCATACAGAGTCTCTTACTACTAATCTGGGGCCTGGAGATACGTCAAACTCGTATGGACAGTGGAAAAATATACTCAGAATAGCATCACCGTTACACTACACATACAGATCATAACATCATGTTATGAGGGCTCGCGTCCGTATAAATCTAACTTACTTGAGATTGGTCAGTAAGAGTAGACGAGTATATAATAGAAATAACTCCTCCTACACTCTGTAATCCATCTGTACTACCTGCTAGAATCAGCTGATGATTACCTGTATCACTCAGTCTACATAATACAGCGCCTTCACACCCAGTTAGAGAAACAGCCCCTGAATCTGGTACTATTTCTTGACAGAGATTAAGAGCGTATTTAGTAGAATCTCCGTTCTGTGTGATAATATAAGCGCCTTTAGTCTTAATGAGAGGAGTAAAATCATACAGATAAGGCTGGAAATAAGCGTAATCATACAGCACTAAGTAGCATTTATTCTCTATCACATCTACAGATTTACACAGAGCATTAGTCTCCCATTCTATCAACATGTGAAATGATTCTATGGTAGAGTCTGTGACTATGGGTATCCCTAAATGTTTACCACAGAAAAGTACTATTGTAGTAGTTCCCTATAAAGAATGTGTGTGTTAGTAACGAAACAATAGAGAGTAAAATACAAATAATGTTACTTGATGATTCTGTAGATGGTAGTCAAATGTAATCTCCATTGTTTTATTATCATTAAAATACTCTACAGACTCAGAGCTATAGCTACCAGCAGGTACTCCCTTTGGGGTAACACTCTCCAATATAATATTCAAATAGCAGACAGACACCCCCTCTCCACATGTTTGATCTTGTAGTGCACTACATATAGACAGGTTTAGATACACATTACTGCTACATCCGATACATGTCTCATAGCCAACTGTTTGCCAGTCTCCGGATAGAGAACTCAAATCTAATCCTCCTAACGTACAGTTAGTGTCAGTAGCGAGTAGTAACGGGGCGAAGAGAGATACGCAACATAGGATACTCACAAGGACATATCTCATTGCTAGCTAGAAATGTATTATATAATAATTTGTATAAATCGGATAATTTAATAGGGAAATATTAGCTAGAATGATCATATCGTATTAGGTAAAGTCAGGGATGATTTATCCACTATCTAATTAGGCACTAATTAGCTATCTAACTATTTGTAGTAGTTAATAACGCAGGTAGAAACTGGAATTGAACATAGCTATTATCCGTAATATACCCTTGTTAATCAATGAACTGCAGGGCCATGGGGTGTGAAAATAAACTGCCCTTTCCCTGTTCCCTACTGTGTCAGAATTATATTATTCGTAGCTCAAAATTTGACAGTTTTAATAGTAAAATACATAAAATAATAAGATTAAATAGACCAGCTCTTATGTTGCTATGGTGAGCGATTCAGGAATGTCCTTAGTTCTATTATAGATTTAGACTTTAGAGGGTAACGAAATCGATGGACAGGCAATTAACGAAATGTCTAGCCTCTGTCAGATATTGAGTTCAGTCAGATATCTAAACTCTTTGCAACTGAGTTTACCGGGGCAATTATTTATGACGGTTTCGTTGTGGACAAGTTCCTCTATGTGTACAGAACTCATAATCTAGATAACTGTCCTCTAACCCAAAGTAGGAATTATCCCTAAATTAAAATCTTAAAATATTTCTTGTACTTAGTATAATTCAAATTTGTCCAAAATTGTGATACATTACTAAAATAATTGCAACTGCGTGTATATAAGGGTAGAATCAGCTTGCTCGAGGGATTGGCAATTGAACTAGAAATAATTAAGGATAGGGTAGGACAAGGTTAGAGTTCTTCCGAGTTTTCTTCTTCTTCTTAGCAGTGTGATTAACATATGAGTTTAGATTGGAATCAGAGAGAACTCCTTGGTCTGTCAGTTGACCTTCAAAATAATCATTCTCATAATTACGAATATATCCATTCTTTAGTTTCTTCCTATCTTCCTGTATAATATATAATAATTTTTGAATTTCACCATTAAGTTGTTTACAAAGAGAGTTCATTTCTTGTCTGAGTTTGGCATTAGATCGTTTAACAGATATGGCAGCTATAATAATGATTATTATAAGAGTAGTTAAGAAACAAAGCAATAATTGTGCCTTAAAGTATTGTATTTCATATGTGAGACTGGTTATTATATCTGTCCAGTATATTTTTGTAATTTCAACTTCTTCAGATTGTATATAACTGTTGAGTAAAGTTAAATTAACCAGATCTTCTAGCTGAGAGAGCTTCCTCTCCAAGCTACGCTGTACTTCTTCTGTACGGTTTACATTTCTCTGAATAGAGTGTCTGAACTGATCAAGATATTTGTGAATGATAGTAACGTTCTCTCCCAGTCGAGCTATTCGCTCCTGCATGCGTACCAAGTAGTTCTGAGATGTAGGAGGTGTGCTGGGTATAGGGGGATCCTTAGGAGTTGAATTTGAAGCAGCATCAGGTAGAGAGTTGTTTTCTACATGTGTAGCATTACTGATAGTAGGGATTGAATCTAAACATATTTAGAAAAGTAATAGAATAAGTTTACCAATCTTAACTAAACTTACCTGTAATATTCTGTGTTGAGTCATCCGATAATTCAACCTCGTTATCTGATGTCATAGAATTTGCTTCTTCTACTGTTTGCCCTTGAGATAATTCTATTTTAGGAGTAGCATCGCTCTGTAATTCATCTGTCTCTAAGCTGACAGTATCTTCTATCGAGTTATCGTCAGATGGAGTATTACTGATATTCTCTTCGTTGTTATTGTATTTTTCATGTTCGTCTTCATCATCATATGTGTCTTCTTGTATAGTTGCTTCTACATTTAGATGTATTTCATTTGCTGGTTCAATAGTTTCCATTGAATGCGGAGAATAATCATTTAATAGTATTTTAAAGTCCTCAGTTACGTTTGACAGGTTAACTAATCCACTGACAGATTCCTCTCTATCAATAAATTCATTTTCTAATGTCTCTGTAGTTAAATCATCAGCTGGTAGTGGAGGATCTTTTTCTTCCTCGATCACTTCATCAGTGATAATTTCAGGATTAACTGTATTATTATCAGAGCTAGTTTGAGTTACATTGATATTGACAGATGGATTCTGTTCATCCTCTGGCCAAACGTATTTATACAAACCATCTAGTGCATTGGTAAAGAAGCCTTCCTTGGGTTTATCTCCTTCTAATATTTGCTCTTTTTCAAACTCATCAAGTTCGCTATCAGTATTATCCAGATGTAGGGAAGTCTCTACAGCAGGTGCTTGTGTACCAGATCCTCTCTCAATTGCTTCTAGAACTTCTACGTAGTTTGCTCCAAACACTCTGAGTGTTGTGATAGGGCAGTAATGCTCATTACCGTAATGAGATACCAGATTTAGCTTTACGAAGCGTGCGTGGTGCTGATCAAGTGTAGGTACGCGGAATATTTGATCTCCTCTAATGTTCTTAGCTGTGAATAGAGTAGGAGGTAACCAATCATCTGGCTTGACACCTCCCTGAAGACTGAGACTCATTGTGAAGTTCTCTGGAAGAGAAGAGAACAGTTCATGAACGGATAACTCTATACTGAGAACTTGTATATAGTCACATAACTCTACAGTTACCCAAATAGATTCTAAGGAGCACTTATTTAACATATAATCATCTCTGTTCTCATTGAGAATACCAGCTGTATTCCTGCTCTCAGGATTCCTAGCTACTATCTTAGCCCCACAATCAGCTGATGCATAATTCTTCTGTTTAGGAGGAGTCTCGTGTGTTTTCGTATTTTGTTCAAATGAGTTTGTTGCAGAAGTTGTGGGAGTTTGAATGCCATCAGAAGGAAGAGGATCTGTGTTTATTGCACCATTAGTATTCTGAGTTATAAACTCATCCATGGTTGGTAGCTGCAGTAAATCATTTTGATCAGAATCAGTGTTTTCTTCACTGAGATTTGGGTCAATAACAGGATCATTACTGACTGTATTTTGCTCAATTATGTCTATGTTATCTACTATCTGTTGTTCTAAATATCCATTATCTAATCCTACTTTCCATTCAATAGAGATTTCATTACTAGAATCACTCGAGATATCACTTTCATCCCCAACAGAGTTTTGTAAATCCTCCTGTTCATCTTCGATAACTGGAAGAGCAGGTTCTAGACTATCTAAGCTATAGTTTACATCATAGGGCAGCTCCTGCGCCCCCTCGCTGGTGTCAGCTGTGTGAGAGACAGAAGTCAACAGGTAGCAAATGAGAAGAATCCAAGCACAGCTCAATAACTTGAGGCTGTGCATAAACTTAGAGGACATGTGTAAATTTAGATATCGACTTTTCTTAAATTATAATTACCAAGTTTTGACTTGCATCATTTCTGACTGCATATTTATGATTATATATATACGAAGAATCAAATAAATTATTTAGAATAGGTGCACAACTGCACATGGCATTTCGTCACTAAACTGATTCTGAATAATTGCATCAATGAACTAAAATTAGAAACGTATTGCAATCTGGTACATACAAAATTAAAGATAAGTGGTAATGCCAACTTACGAGACTCAATTGTTAAATCTAAAATTCCTAATAAAAACATTGCAAAGGTAATTGATTAATTGCTACATCTAAGTAATCGTGCTCGTATTGATAGATAAAATATTTCTAACTAAGAATTATTTTTGTACTTTATCGCATGTTTTGCCAGTCTTAGAATGAAATCACAGAGAGAGGAGGAGGAATACCTCTGCTCGAATTGAAAGAATGGTATGCCAATGTACTCCCATCCACTAGCCTGCAAGTACTTTCTACGTAGCATAGTTGCTCCTTCCACACGATAATGATTAAGTATTGGCCCTTCGAAATAAGTTGGCCTTAGGAAGTGGTGGGGTCCATTGAATTCTATTACGATCTTATTGGGTATACGTTTCAGGATATCTTCATTGTTCATGAGATCCCAGATAAGATCGAAATTTACTCGAGATGGATCAGGTTTGTTCTCAAGTCCAGATTTATCAAAAGTGCTAGACTTTGTCCCATCTCTTTGTTTTAGGACAGAGGCAGATGAATCAAGGGTAATAGGATTACAATCATCATCTAAGAATATACAACAATCCATGAAGTAACCTGCTCTAGTTGGCCAAGATACATACAAAGGAAATTTTTCAGCGACTAGAGCTATAGCTCTGTTCTCCCACGGATTCAGC
Source organism: Oopsacas minuta (assembly GCA_024704765.1). NCBI lineage: Eukaryota > Metazoa > Porifera > Hexactinellida > Lyssacinosida > Leucopsacidae > Oopsacas > Oopsacas minuta. Next base: position 551,622 of record JAKMXF010000210.1, on the reverse strand, counting down.
TCGTTGCAGTGAAACTCCCAGGCTTTTAAACAGAAAGTATAAGCTAGTTTTTCAATAAATCCTAATACCTCATTTGATAAACCTAGGTCAACTCCTTTAACTCTGGCATAATCAACAACTGTACACACTTCTACGCCAGATGTTAGAAAAGGAGAACATTCAACATCCCTTTTGATTGCAGCAAGCTTTTCAGGAGTAAAATACAACTGAATAAATTTCTTAGGAAAATAATCAGCAATAATTGAAGCATATAAATAGCTATAAGCACAAGTTCTGTGTAGCGTGTTATCTTGATAGAAATTAGTGACAAAGGGCTCAAGATCTTCATAAAGCTTGGGGTAAATAAAACATTGTTTCGACATAACAGAAGCTAAAGTAATAGATGCAGGTGATATGTTTTCTTCCTGTATAGATCTATAGAGTATCTTTAAATACGAATTGATTATATCTTTATCGTATCTCAACGAGCACATTAGGAATAATAAAAGCCCTGCCATGACGTCATGCCTATCTCCACGATGAGTCATAATATTAGAGTGCATTGCTGAGATGTTTTTAGGCTCGATTATTTTAACACTACGAAGATAAAATAGTATTTTTAGTAATTGAGCGTCTGTCAACTCGTGAAGCTTTGAAACGGTAAAATTTAGTAATTCATACATTAACTTGAATGGATGAATACTGGCTTGTCGATCTGTAGATTTGGCCCACATATTGAGCAAGAAAACAGGACTGATTCGCTGGGGGTTTATCTCCCTAAGAATAAACTTAACTACATTACCATAGCCCACAATTTGTGAACTACTATCAAATATAATATTCAGCACTTCAATTCTTTCCTCAGGGGAAAATGAACTTATTTTCTGAACAATAGCCTGTGCAACCTTCCCACAGATATTTCTTGGTACTTTCGAGTCTACAAATATTCTAAATAGCTGTAACAAATAGGAAGGAGACATTGTAGGAATTCTGTAGTAACTCTCCTTATAAACGTAAGGTTTAATTCCGGGATCAGTAGTCGGATCAATAAGCATGTCCATAAGCGTGCAATTGTCATATTGTCCCAGATCAACCTTAGTTAGCGAGCTTTGAGTTATGAAGCGGAGTGTATATTTGTAAATCTGAGGTCTCCAATGAACGAAATGTCTTAGAGATGATCTCATTCTCTATACTTGTGTGATGGAAATAAAAATATCAAATTACTCGTATTGAAATAATTAAATGAATTCTAACATACACAATTAACAGGCCATGAATATATGTATATCAAGACCTGCGACGTATTTTCTATGACAATCCCTACAGAAACGAATAATTGACAACATTGAGTTTAATTAGTGCTATTTGTTTGTATAAAAATACTATAAAACTCAATAACTGAGACAGGAGTACAATACTTGATTATAATATACCTCAATGAACAGGACCAAACAAACAAACAAATATAATTAGCAATATATTAGGAGAAAGCACGAACATCTATTCAATTTCGTGCTCACGGCATGCGAAATCAATCATAGGGACAAAGTTAATGTAAATTGGTATTATACACATAGTTACAGTATTGTCTATCTGAGATAATTATTGCTTATTGCAACACCCTTCTTTTGATTTCTTGCCACTTTTGTGAAGTGGGAATGATGTGCCTGCTCCACCCACTTGACTCAGACCGGGAGGTCGTGGTGCTGGTTCATTTTTGGGTAATCTCTTTGCTAAGAAATTATTAAATTTAATTATTGATAACTCAAATTATATCTAGCGAATGAACTCACCGATTGAGACAAACATTTCATTTACATTAAGAGCTGTCTTGGCCGACGTCTCCATGAAAAGGAGCGAGTTATCGTCAGCGTAACTCTGCGCGTCCTGTGATCAAACAGAATGGATTAATATATGAGATAAATACTTGTTTGATAGAATCAAGGTAGTTACTTACTGTGAATTCTACAGATCTCTTGCCTGCCAAATCTACCTTGTTCCCTGCTAAAGCGATTACAATATCAGGGTTTGCCTGACGCTGTAATTCTTTTACCCAATTTTTCGCTCTTGTGAATGTATCCTATAGAAACACACAGGAAGATAAATTACAAAAAGGATCAGAGCTGTAGATAAAACTTATACTTACGACATTTGTGATATCGTACACTACGATAGCAGCTTGGGCTCCTCTGTAATACATTGGGGCGAGGGAATGGAACCTTACACCGAGTTTAGGAAAATAGAATCAAACAATTACTATAATAAATATATTTAGCCAAATTTCGATATTATTTCGATCTCAGCGGAAAACGAAAATGGTGATAGTTTTGAATTATGTAGGATGGTACAGGTGCCATTTTTACCTACAACTCATCAAAACTAAATACGTAATCATAATATTTGTAAACTATAAGTATAAATAACGCGTTGGGAGGATATTTTCTTGGCCCGCTGTATCCCAGATTTCGAATTTAACAGTCACATCATCTGAATTAACTGTCTGCGTCAAGAAGGCAGCTAAAGAAGATAAAAACAAAATAACTATGTAAAATAATTCATAAAAGTGACAGGAAAAAGAACTCACCGCCAATTGTACTTTCCTGATATTCATGAAATTGCCCTTTGACGAACCTCAGGACTAATGAAGATTTTCCCACAGCTGATTCTCCTAACCAAAACAAAGGAAGCGTAGCATACAATCGTCACATTCAATCAAATCCAATATACACATACCGAGTAATACCAGCTTGAACTGGCATATCCTATTTGGACCAATACCATTCCTCGAAGACATGAGTAAGAATATTATGAGAAGAAAATAAAATTAGAATAGCTAGATTATAATATGGAATTGTAATTAGTGAATAATCAATGCAACGCATACACCAAAGAGACATAATAAATGTTACTTAACTACTGTGGATATATTAATTACTAAATAAACTGGGATAAAAATAATTAATTAATTAAAGCCCTATAAGAACAATGAGTTATACATCGATAGAGGGTATTATAATTGATTCAATGGCTTATTTGTTCAGTGTAAAAGAAATCGCATTCAAATTTAATACAAACTACATAAAGCCTAATTCAAAAACTAACTGAATTGCAAAAGAACTGTTCAATATCTGCAAGTTCATAGTGACAAAATTACAAACAGATGGAAGCACATGCCACAAATATTAGCTGATGGCAGAGAGCTTTATAGAATGCAAACGAAAAAATTAAAGCAATGATTGCAGAGCCAAACAAATTTGCATTTTATTCCTATTTGAACACCTGAAAAGTTGAATTAACACTCAAGCTGAACACCTCAAAGTAAATTTGAATAATAATTGCTTATAGATTTGATGGTAATAAAATTGTTCAATTATCTGAGCAATCGACAATCGGCAATACAATCAAAAGAGATATCTTCACAAGGTGACCTAATACTACTCTTATAGTGATTGTAAATTGATCAATGTGGCTAACAAATTCAGCATTCAGACTACAGTGGTCGAAGTTATGTGCGATAGACATGCTAGATTGACATAAAGGGAGATAATTGCAAATTTTACACTAAAGTATATGCATTGATTAAACAGGCAAGAATGCATAAAAGGCACGATTTTCCACAAATAGTATTACATCTTCAAATCCATACTTTGAAATAATGACAAGTACATCCAAAGAATACGTACAGCTAGCCGCTAAGGAAGATGATGATAAGAAGGGAGAACCCGATAAAGATCAAATACAAGAGACGGTTTTCGACGGTGACAGGAAAACCCCCTCCCCAATTGGCATTGAAGAAAAAGAGGAAAAGCCGCAAGAAAGCGAGTTGGTTCGTGCTGCTAGACTAGGGAAGATTGCAGCAATTAGCGATGCAGTAAATGGAGAAGACGACCTAGAACCTGAATGTCTTATAGAGGCTACCAAAGCTGGGCATATGCAAGTAGTAGTCCTTATCATAAACTCCAAAAAACTAAGCCCAGATGTAAAAGACACTGCAGGGAATAATCTCCTACACTTTGCAGCTATTTCTGATAATCTAAAGCTAATAGACTATCTTGTAGAAGAGTGTGAGGATCAATTAGATGTGAATCAGAAAAATGACCTCGAACAAACGCCACTCATTGCAGCTGTTAAGAACGAAAAAATAAATTCTACAAAATTCCTACTTTCAAGAATTTCCGAAATAGATGCTGTAGATCAAGATGGACACAACGCATTCTCCTATGCTTGCATTAGTGGAAACGAACTGCTTTGCAATCTCCTTCTGAAATCAGGAAGTGATCCAACTATCAGATACAAACTAGAATCCTATGACAAGTTGCTAAGCGAATTGACAGGAGATGTTGTAGAGAAATCGGATGAAGAAGAACAGGTATCTTCTGGTGGTAGCGGATACTCTGCTCTATTCCTTTCCGCGTGGAATGGAAACTACGAAGCGATGCTTGTCCTCTTGAAACAGCTAGACCAGTCAGATATTGAGTCCCAGATATTCGAACCTATGTCATCATATAACTTGAACGCAATAGAAGTTTTGATGTTAGCAGGGAAAGACAACATGTTAGCCCATTTACTCTACACAATACCGAACGAGCTGCTACAAGAACAACTCAGTACTCGATATTTCAAAGGTACAACCCTTGCACACTGTCTCTACAATCTGAAATGCTACCACACACTCAAGATCGTGTTTGACAAACAAGTTGATCAGAAACAGGGAAGTAAGAAGGTACAACTACGCCCTGGAATCCTAGAGTCTCAAGAAATCCCCGGGTACCATTGGACAATGACGTCACCTACTTTACTGAATCGTATCTCAACTGACAAAGCCTCTGAGTTGGTTAACCATCCTCTAATCAAGGCATATGCAGATGGAAAATTCCCAGTCTACTCTTTTTACCCTTGGTTCTGCCTAATCTATTATCTCATCTTCCTTTTCTTCTTGACGTTCACCATCATCCATAGGGCGTATGCACCGAATGCAACAGCATTTGAGTCATCAGCAAATCTCTTCCGATTGGTGTGCCAAATATTTCTGATCATAATGGTTATTGGTTATATCTTGGTATCTGTTATGGAACAACTCATCTCGACATACACTGCTTACTCTGAGCTAGAGAGGAAGGAAACCTGGCTTAGGATGAACAAAGGCCTTCGTTTTTGCTGTCCAGGTGTCTGCTTTAAGTTTGGGAAAGCAATTCGTGCGTTTTTCCGAAAACTGAAAAATATTAGTAAAAGTATATCTGTGTACTACTGTGACATCCGTAACGTTATTGATGTGCTGGGCAGCGTAAGTCTAATTTTGCTGATTCCCTTCTGGGCCCTCAACACTCAGGCTCAGTATTTACTGGCCTCAATAGTCCTACTCATCAATTATCTACGTTTTTTCAAAGCTACCATGTATTTCTCTTGCCACGGCAGATACACTGGGGGAATTCTAAAACTCTTCACAGGACAGTATCTGAAGCTAATCTTTATCCTGTTCATAATAATCCTTGGATTCTATGTAGCCATCTTCCCAAGTCTTCAGTATCAGCAATCTTCCGAAACAATGTACGACTTTTTGGAAGGCAATGCTCAAGGCAGTATCTTCACTGTCCTTGATCAGACGTTGTTAGCAGTCCCAATTGTCGGTCCCACGAGTGCTAAGTTCGTTGTATTGTTAATCTTAGCAAGTTTGGCGTTTTTCGCCTGGCTCTTGTTGGCTGGAGTTCTGAATGCTCAATTCGTGCACGCTTACAGCGAAGCATTCGGACTTCCACACCAATACAAGCTGGACGTAATTGTTCACATCGAGAGACGCTCTATAGTCTCGATTCTCTCTTTTATGAGAAGGAGGATGATGAAGGACCTGGAGGTAATATCCATACCATTCTACTATTGGGATAAGTATATGGCGGAGGATGATCAGTGTTTGGAGGGGAGAGATAAGCACGATTCAATTTCTGCTCAAATAGAAGATGCCCTCAATGCTGGGATATACGCACTAGACAAGAGGTTTGATGCCTTGAGGGATATGCTTGAAATTCTTACAGAGGGACAGAATGATACAAACAGACGAATTGATGACGTGCACAAAGAAGTTATAATCGTAAACCAGAAGGTATCACAGGTTGGAGGACTAGATCTAAAAGATGAGATGGATCGTGTGGTATTTGAAGTGAACAAGGTAACGAATGCACACGTGAAAATTGAGGTAAATGTACAAGAGCTAATGAGGAAAGTGGATACGCTAGAAGCAGATTTGGCTCTAAAGTTGAATGAAGTGCAGTCGGAACAGAGAAAGCACAAACTCGAGATAAATGAAGAACTAAGGAAATTAGGACATGGAGAAGATAAAGATAAAGAAACTATTGCTGCTGCGAGGAAGATCGATACGCTGAGTGCTCAATCACAAGCCAACCATAATGAGACAGATAGACAGCTGAAGGAAATCAACAACTGCGTTAAGCGTGTTGAGGGAGATGAAAGGCAAAACCTGCGAGCAACTGAACAGATAGTATCAGTTGAAAATGATATCAATAAAAGAATTACCAAGCTGGAGAAGGCAGTGAACTTGTTTGGAGACAGAATGAACAAAGACTAACCGGCCTACTACTACCTCTCTATTCATCTCATTTACATTACCCTAAGTTCATAACCTCCATTAATTTGCATAGCTTTTGCTGGGATTTATTAGCTATTAGTAACCAGCTGGTGTATTCTTCTTATATTAATTTATATATATTTATTAAACATGTGTAAAATTGTCAGTGTATCTTTGTCCAAATAATTTGATAAACTTTGAAATATAAATTACAAAACTATAAAGCAATTTGACCACTAGAACCTAGGTAGGTTGAATTGATGATTTAGGTTTGTGAGTCTGTCGAATATTTCGGTTTTCCTGATTTTTAACAGTCCAAGGACCAAGACTGTCATTCGCGTAGAAATCCATTGGATATACGGTCTGCCACTTTATAGTGTCAAAGGCCACAGAGAGCTCGTAAGGAGTTAGCAGAGGTTTATTGAATTGTGAGCCCCAGTCAATGGATAATCTAGGGCAAGATGTTTGGACAAACACATCAATCTCTTCAAACGGATCTAATTTTTCCTGAGTAATTTCAGATAGAGCAATCACTATATATTTCTTGTCGTTCTTTTCCAATCGCATAATAAGCTGGTTGAGTATTGCATGGCTTCCCTGGCGACCTAAAGTACCGAATATTACTCCAAAGGTTTTCGCATTCACAGCACAACTAATCGCTTCCTTTCTCAATGCCTGCATTTGGCTGTGGTCATAAGACTCCTTGGTGAACTTCTTATCATAAGGATTGTACATGAAAGCAGGGATACTAGGATTTGATATCATCATGGATTCTAAATGGAACCTTCCATCAGCTAAATATACTATTGCATCAACTAACTCATGATTCAATCTAGGAGATGTACAACCTAGTAGCTCTCCAGGAGATAAGGGTTTGACCTGAGGTATGGAGATCTGAAAATCAGTCTGTAGCTCCTGAGTGGAAGCTTGGAGGCTGGAAATAAACTGAATTGTACCACACAAAGCTAGCCTTTGACCTAGTTCGAAATTGACCTTCACAGTCTCGATAAAATGTTTGATATCAATTTGGATATCAACAAAAACATACAGCATCTTAATCAGAGTAGTATCGATAGGAATGAGACAACTATGACCATAATGCACCAGCATATCAGCTCCAAGAGCTCTGGCAGTGAAATCATCAACACAACATGCTCCGTAAGTGACGTCACCTAATATCAAAGTTTCAGCAGAAGTAAATTTGTGTATGATACTCGAAATGACGCAACCATACATTAACAACCCCTCTGGAAACTGTAGAGCTACACAGATAGAGTTATTCTTACGGACATGCCAAATAGTCTTATGAATTTCAAAATTATAATTATAAGGCAGTGCCTTGATCGCTTCATTAAGTTCCTTGTCATTTAAAATCTCCTGAGGGATCTTATTACCCAATACTCTAGGTGCTTTTCTTTTCTTTAGTTTATCTACAACTACCAATTCAGTTGTAGTATGATCCTGAACGCTGTTACCATTTATTTTTGCTGATTGCCCAGATGCTTCAGCCATAAATATTAACTATCTTATCGCAATTAATATAATTAATTCAAAACACAATTAATAAGATTCGTAATGAACTCTCAGTTCAGCTATTAATGCAGTATTCCATATGATTTTCAAAATAGACAGTCGTTTCATTTGTACAATCTACAATTTACAGTGGTTAATACAATAAATATATGCAAACAAGACATCTTAGCGCAAATAACTTTGGTTTATTAAATAACATATGGATTCTACGAATATATTGAGATTAGGTCTACAAAATGTATCGAGTGGGTATTGCAATAACTAGAACAGAAAGAGAATTATTTATTATCTATTTTAAAGCTTACTTCTGCGAATCTATAAATTTAATTCAGTGTCAAATTTACAAATTTGAAGACATTTAACTCTTTGTGAGAGTGCTGTAAGTTTCATCTTGATGCTAATTAGTTAAGTTTCTATCAGGAGTCATTTCCTCAATATCTTCCAGGTTGAGAGAGTTAACGTATGCAGTTGTGTGTTGGCAGAAATGTTCCATTACTCGTACACGTTCTCTCTCATCTGGTATATGTTTAGTGAGTATATTGTCCATTTCTGTGAAGAAAGGATGTTCCAAATCATTAGGTGATTTCGCCCTAATATTGATATCAGTTAGAACTTCACTAGAAGTAGTAGCAGATACAGTTCCATTAGGATAATCATTATCGAGGAAAACATGGATATTGTGTCCATCTTCAATTTCGTAATCTCTCAAATTTTTGTTATCATCAGTGAGAGATATTTCAGATTTCCGTATATGAATGTTATCAACATTTGTCTGAAGTTTAGAGGAAATTATCTTTCTAAGTTCTGATAAAGTAGTTGCTGCAGAGAGAGAGAGTTGGAAATGCAAACCGTTGGCTGCACAAATATTTAAAGATAAGTCCTTAGCGGGTTTCTTCTGTTTTAGCATAATTGTAGCACCATTCCGTATATTCAAAACTTTCAGAGTTAAATTATCTTTAGTGAGAGCTAGTCCATTGTGAAGGAAGCTAAGAACAGATTTGTCTATGCCATGCATGTAAGAAACCTTTTCTTTGAAAGTAGTAAGGAGAGTATTCGATGGAAAAGAAAGTGAGTGTTCTGAGGAACTATTCAGCAATTTAGTTTTTATGGAAATGTGGTCTGTATCGACGCCTAAAATGACTTTTAGCGGAGTTGGATGTGAGTAAATATCAGTGACAAGCGAGCTTGCAGGGAGAACCCCCCCGCTTGGTTTGAGTACTTTAATTTGTGAAACTGGATGTGAGAGGAAATTTGAAATCTCTTCTTTCAATTCTGCAACAGTTGCATTTTCCGAAACATTGACTGAGATCTCTTCACCTTTAATAATTTTGACATTAACTAACATTCTAAGCGGCAATGAGACAGTAAATATTTGTGCTGATAAATACCCAATATATATGTTAGATGGTTGAAATTTGAATCATAGATACTCCTCAATATGCCACATGTTCTAACGTCATGATCTTGTCCAAAGACTAACCCATCATGGGATTATTACGTCATCATGATGGTACGATAAATACAAACAAAATTCGAAATTTTTGAGCATTTCATAATACTTGACTGTGTTTCCTACTTAAGCTAAATCGGACGCTCCAAGCTGTCGTACAGCGACCTAGTAAGTGAAGCATGTTAGTTCAAAATAAGTATTCAATGAATTGACAATTAATACAATGGATATTGGATTAGTAAGCTAAATAGACTCCAATCCACCTTGAAAAGAAAATATATTTGCATTACATTCGGTAACCAGGGCTAATAACAGATTCGGATGAAGACTGAGTTTGTCCATCATGTCTTTCGATGGAAATGGTTCCGAGCTAGCCACCACAGCGATAGAATTATCAGGCTTAAGGAGAGCAGTTTTCATGTAATATTCCCCAGCTTGATATAGGTCAAATGAAGGTGTAGGGAAATCAGAGTTCTTAGACTCAGCCTGTTCGTCATAATCAAGTTTACTTCTTTTGGCTGGAGCGTCCAACCCAACTTGCACATTGCCTTTATTATTAATAATATACTCCGTGTATATATTTTGATGTGTAGATTTATATGCCCCATGTCTAATAACAATATATCCCATCCTTTTCAACTGAGCATATGCAATATACTTGTTGAATGCTTGCTTACTCGGGCACAAAGCACTCCAAATATCTTCGCTTGAGAGTAGTTCTGACTCCCCATATATTTGAAGTTTGTTGCATTCAAAAAGGAAGAGAGCTTCCTCAGGGAACAAGTACAACTTAGAACCCACATTGCCTCCAATATTCCTCCAGGCAGAACCTTTCGATTTCGTTATTTCAATTAAACCTAAACTGCTATCATATTTACCAACTGAAACATCCTTCTGACTTTTGAAGGTATTGGTAGCTAGATCTGGGAAAATATCAGATTCTACCACGTCACTTATTGGGAACTTGTCCTTGCAAGTAGTAAGGGAAGTTTCCTTGCTAATCCCTGCCATAACAATGTTCTAATTTGGCCATACGATGATTAATTTTAAAGGATATGAATCATAAAGTAAGTAATTTTTCCGTAATTTGAGTTGAAGAGACAAAGTAGAATTCAAATTCGCTTTGAGACCAAATATTTAATATGTAAATTATCAGATTACTTATAATTGCAAGCTATCATTGGTATACTGTACTGTTTATCAGAAAGGAAATCATCATGTTTCAATAAATTAATAGATTTTGCATATATGGTATTGCACAAAGGCAGGAAGATAATGAGAAGTGAATGTACTAATTTTGTGTATTTCTTGACTAAACTAGCAATCTAAAATGTAAAGAGTTTAATTAGTACATTATTAGGAGAACTCTACTATGCTGGCAGTTGCAGAATTAGAACAAATGATAATGTAGTGCTAGCTATACGTATATAATATGGATTAGATAGATTTGTAGAAGAAATGTCTGATAGAGTAATACGTGTAGTCTAATTCAATCTACCTTAGATTGAATATGAGGAAAGTTGTAGCTCATTCTAGGGAAATGTAATTAATTGTTTAATGGTTGAGGAAAGACAAACAATAAAATAATCTAATTTATCATATTGTCACTAACAATTTGACAGTATGATCTGTATGACAACAATATATTATACAAAATATGACCACACATCCGTTGTGAAATATACCTTAACCAGATGTCCACATCGCCAACAAGTAAATCAACTTCGAAATCCGCCCAAGTCAATCAATTATAACTTAAATACAGCTTTACTTCTACTATTTATACGAACCAAATCATGGATTAGAAGGATGTAGTGCGTAATATATAATTTTAAGTGGTGGTTAAGCACACAGGAGAATATAGCAGTCCAATATAGGATTGGGGCAATCAACTGGTATTAAATATACATATACGTATAAATAAGGCAGTGGATATGATATATAATTATCAAACCTCCATTTACAAATAACTGTTGGATTATTAGAAATTATTAACAAACAAATATACACATTTGCCTGAGAACCTAAACAATTGCAATTATTCGATAAATCTAATAATATGAGATAGTTTATTACATCTAGATTAGACTAATTATGTTTATTAAAGGCTAAGTTATTGATTGCTTGATCATCAAAAGCAGTCTCAAGATCTGTAGCAACATTATCTTTGAGATTAGATTCGATGCTTGCTGGCAGGGTTTGCTGAAAAGGCGGATTTAATGAAGAGAACTCGCTAGAGAAGGAATGAGGGAGTTTAGTGTGTGGATGCGGGTTGAAGAGAGGAGATGTGGCTAATTGGTTATGATAGGAGGATAGAATTGAGGGAGGAATAATTGGCACATCGGATACTGAAGCGGATCGTCTGGGCAACTTTGGAGAGAGCTCTGTTCCTCCCCTGACTCTACGAGAAATCATGAGGAAATTAGCTGAGCTAAGAAAGCTAATCTTTTACAAAAGGATGGTTATATTTTCTCCAATACGAATGCAATTCTATTCAACTAATTACCACACTTCAATGCTTTAAAATAAAACACAAAGAGGCAATGGATAAAGTCAGCCAAATAATTAAATAATCGTGAACATTCAACCATTAATATCAACCAAATCCATAAAGATGTGATAGAATGTATAGGACACCCATATACGATTTACAAGGTCGGAAGCCAAGCATTCTAGCCACACAATACATTGTAGTGAACATGTGAGTAGAAGATAACTTATGAAACAAAGAAAAATATTTCAATTCACTGATTCGAAAAAAAGAATTTAGATTACAAGCCAGTTAATAGATGTATAAAGAGAAATGTTGAGATTAATTGTCATTATTTGGTTGAGTGAACAAATTTCAAAGAAAATATTGTAATTAAACATTAGTTAAGGTAGCATAATCTTAAGCACAAACAAATGGAATAATCACATACCTTGTATTCCAGTAGACAATTGACTCTACAAGGAAATGTAAGATAAATATTTTTACATAAATAAAATAGCGAAACTTGGTTAATGGAGACAGTCATAAACCGATTATTTACAAACATTGAAATTCGAAAAATATAAATAAATTAGAGTAGAAGCGGTTTTACCTGATATTGGTGAGAACTTCCGAATCCTTGGCCTATATAGAACAACATAATTTGATAAATAAAGGTAGGTAAGTAACAACGCGTACTCGATACAAATGGTAAAATAATGAAAATATTGTTCAATACGGGAATATAAACGGTCAATAGTAATAATATGTGTAAATACAAGCTTATGTTTCGTCACAAAATTTTAATGAATTGTAAATAATTTACAAACTTAAACAAATTACAAAACACATCATTAAAATTGATAAATAAAATTGTACAAACAATAATTGAACAATCCAGTCATTAGATGTGCTAAATAAATAAATAATAGTACAGAAGAACAGCAAACAAAGTACCTGGAATATTCAGTTGGTTATTAGAGAAATGAGGAAAGTAGACTGGGCCTGGTTGAGTATTCGGATAGAAAAATTGATAAGGGTATTGGTATTGCGAAAGAAAATCCTCAGGATGAGAAGTAAATACCTAATAAAAATAATTAATAGTAATACATATAATTAGAATAATAAAAATACTAACGAATTTTCTAAAATTTGGAGACTAAAAAATTGAGAGTTGATAAAGCTAATGTAATATACTTACATGATGTTCTCCATCTGTAGAAGTAGTTGACCTACTCCTAGCAGGATATGGTCGCTTCTTATGGTCGTGAATCTGGGCACAAATATGTGTAGGTGGGTGAAGATACTTACAATTTGGTCTCACACATTGGTCATTAACATGATCCATGCACACAGTCACGATGCCTGCCCGTATTTCCTTCTGAGAAGAAGGGTGTGCGAACTCACAATCATTCTCCTTTTTATCACAATTACCATTTTGGAAGTCTACACAAACTTTCCATCTATCTAGTCGCTTTTTGGGCTGGAATTGGAATGGATGTGTGTGTGTTTGATTCCAAGTAGTTGTTGTTTCAATCGTAGCCTGTTTGAAAAAAATTATACAAACACAGGTTTAACACACAAAACCTATATATACTTTTCAAAGAATTTCAAGAAGAAAATCCTTACCATTTTTAGGTACAAATATTCTATGAATGAGCCAAGCAAAAATATAGAAATTTAATATCAAAATAATATTTATATATTTGAATAAAGCATATAAATGTATATACTTCTCAATAATCGAAGCCAAACTCACTCTAGTATTTATATATTAATATTTAGGTATATATACATAGAGAACTTCTCAACCTTGAAAATTTCTATCCACAAACATTACAATTTAAAATTTGATATTGAAAATAATAATTACATGAAAATCCCAGAGAAATTTTATGCTCATAAATTGGTAAACAATTAAATTGCATAATAATAGTTAGCAAATAATTTGGAAAAATACATAAAAAATTTCTCAAAATAAAGTGTAAAATCAATCAACCTGATTTTACAAAATTTATTAAATAACAATACTTCCCCTGTTACAATTCACAACATAGCATTATTCTAGCAAGAATAGTAAGATTGAAACGTATAAATTTTCCTCTTCCAGGTAATGATTTCCAGAAGATTATTTCTACAATCAAACATCGTATAACTGTGCAATAATCAAGATGTTACATGCGAAAAAATAAAAATATGATGTAAGATATTGAGTATGAAACTTACGACATTATTTACAGTTATAATTTAAACCAATTATGTATTATGCAACAAAATTTCAAAAATACAACTGTCCCCTAAAGCTACTGGTTGATCTAGGAATATAAATTGAGAGGATAATTTAGCAATAATTAACTTTGAAGGATGTCGTAATATGCGAGAAACCAAGTCGTAAACCTTGCAAATAAATACAAGGGAACTCGGATAAGACGTACACCCTTGGGAAATGAAAATTAGTATGTCTTAACCGAATATTCTTCCCATACATTTGTATAAGAATTGATAAACCATTTTGGAAGAAAATATGTACTAATACAGAGTAGGTATAAACCAAGTTTTACTGTGTGTGTGTGTATATATATGCGTAATATTCATAATAATAATGTACCGTACCTTGTTCAGGATTTGAACAGAGCTATCGATTTGATGAATCCGTGGTCTGAGATTACTAAAAGTTCTTTAGACCAAGAAAAATTGTATCACAGAATTAAATAAAGTTATCCAAAGTTAATGCATTATTACCCCCCAAATAATCAAATAACCAAACAAACTAAGATTTGTATAAATATTTTAAGATCATTTATCGAAGAGAAATAATACGCAGTATAAACAAAAGAAGAACACAATGTATTTACATAACAATATATTAAGTCAATAAAATCAGCAAAAAGAGTGTAGACCCCTATGAAGTTGAGGACAAGCAGTATTACGATATGATGAGTAGTTGATTAAGTTAGCAAAAAGAGAAAGCAAATGAAAACATGAAAGAGTACCCTACCGAGTTCACTATATACATGGAAGATAGGCCAGTGAAACCAAGTGTAAAGGCAATGCCATAAAATAAATATTATATTAAGTTAATTACGTTATAGTTTAGATGTAGTTCTGTCCTGTTGCGATATGAGTGAGTATTTTGGGTTGTTTGGTTGCTCGATTTCAGTAGTGATTTTGGTATCAAGATCAATTCCTGACGGAGTAAAAATGACTCGAATGTTGTTGTGTAAATAAAGTTTATTCGATTTTGTACAAATAAAACTCAAATGAATGAGATATTGCAGGCATGAATTGCCGAACTTGTCAATGGCTAAGGTGCGCTGTCGTATGAAAGTTTGAGTTCTGACAGGCATGTCAGTCATGTCAAACCGAATGAAAAATACCTTAATGACAGTTTGATTGGGATTGAATAGTGTCATTTGAACGGTGCCTTTCTTTGGTATGTGATAACCATGCTTACCAAGACTAGATAGATCAGATTGTCCGAAATACTGAGAAGGTCCTCTCTCCTTAGTGCTGCTGGTAAAGAAAGCTGTGCTTAGGTCTAATGACCAATGCTTTGGACAAAAAGTTCCCGAAGCAGCTAACTCTATCTTAAACCCATTTAACATACCCAATGGTTGTAGACGGCCGTTAATCATAGATTCTTGAAATGAGCCAAGAAGACAGTGAGTTTTGTTAGGATCGGTGAGCGATAAACTTCTTTGGAAATTAAACTTCGTCCTTGCTGTAGGTATAGGAGAACCAGGAAAGGGAAGAGAGAAAGACCTAGTTCTATTGGGAGTGGGAGTAGCAGCGTGCTCCTGCTCAGCTTGAAACCTGAGACGTTTTGAGAAACTATCAGTTGCAAAACTTTCTTTTCGTTTCAGCGAAATTGGTTCAGAAAATGTAAGACATTGGATGTTGTAAGGAATTTCAACAGAACGCACTGAGTAGTCAGAAGAGAGAGGACTTTCGAATTCTTCATTACGACAGCCAGATAAGTTCAAATCTATTGGCAGTGAAAACTTAGGACTTCTACAGATAAAGTTTTCAGAAGGATTAACATCAGGAACAATTGATTTAGGAACTGACAGAGCTCTTTCTATTTGGAAACTATTCTCATTGGATATTGTTAGTTCTACACAGAAATTGTATGGAAATAGGATGTGATGCTTAGTGAGGAGAGGAGAAGAAGAAAAGTTGAGATAATCAGATTCCCCAGGAGCTGTGAATCTAGCAGAAATATTGTCAACATGATCTGGGAATATTATATCACGAAGTATCCCGCTAGGTCTTAAAGTCTCAAGAACCTCGTTAGGGTATAACCCACAACAATTCTTATGACGAACCTTTTGAAAATTCCATTCAATTTGCAGCGCTTCGGTTTGAATGGAAGATTCTTCCCAAGGGTTAAATGCAAAATTAAATATTTGAATACTAAAAGGTATGTTTCTTTTCAGAAGTTGCTCAATTCTTTCATCTTCTTCAACTTGAAGCTCAGACAACCTATTAGAGTTCTGTTGAATATTATATTCAAAGCATATTTTGATGAGAGTGTGTATGAAGGTAGATAAAGACGTATCAAACTCATCAACATGGAAACAAGGCTGCGTGTATGTATTAGCGTAAAGAGACATCGCTAATGGATAAGATGTTACGCATGCAAAAAATGATTAAGGGACAAAGCACAGCCATGAAAATGGTCAAGAAAGGAATCTTACTTTAGTTATTGTAGCGGTTAGTTTAGTAAATATCCTATAAACTATATCACCCTTAACGAATCAGGGATAAACTTGCTATATAATACTACATGTGTTCACGTTATTAATAGAAACCTTCGAGATCAGTAAAGGGCTGATGAAATAAATCTGCTAAGAATTCGATACTATTTTACGTAGAAAAGATGAGTACAGAACTAAAATATTTCAGTTTAGTGGTTAACTAACACGAAGCCAGAAGGTATAATACAATTATATAGAAGAATACCTCATTATCCAAAAGAAGGGATTTTTTCTGTTATACTGATTCAAGTGATGGATAGGCCATCGTATTAAACTTATTGAACGAAAAATATAGCAAATATAAGCCAGCAGGATCGTGGAGCATAATTTTACTGGTACAAATCAAACCTCCTATCAATAACCAAGGTACTATCGACGTGACAAAAGTATGGTGAGTTGAGATAATATAACTTTTTCGTGATCGGGTTTACAAATATACGTTATAGCAAAATGCGTGAGATAGGAGAATGAAGGAAAAACAATGAATTAATATTTTAAAAATACTTGCATGAGTTTCTTTATATGTCAAATGTAAAAGTGAATTACAGCCTATTATAATTTAGTATCTGGCTAGAGAAACCAGTATCTGGTTGTCGTTTAGGAGAATCGTAACCATTTTGGAAAGAAAATGCCAAAATTAAATTAATTAAACAGGTTTCTCTGAGAATATGGTTGGATATACTACTCGAGTGACAAACGCAACGTGAAATATTGAAAATTTGCTTTACAACGACTGACGAGATTTTCTTTTATGCTCAAACAGTGTAGACCTATAATGTTTTAATTAAGTATATCACATGAGGTAATAAGCATTGCTATACATTCAATCGACATTAAAGTGCGTGACAATGAACAATATTGATTTAGAGAGAAGTAATTTCGCTACACATTGGACAGGCAGGTGTACAGATAGGGAAGTCTTGTTGGGAGCTGTACTGCCTAGAACATGGAATAGGTCCTGATGGAATAATAGATGATAGCACACTTAATAGTACAGCTTTACCTGATTCATTCAGTTCTTTCTACCAACAAACGAGAGATGGACGATGTATCCCAAGAGCTCTCTACGTAGATTTAGAACCATCAGTTATTGGTATGTCATATTCAAGATACACTACAAATAGCAATTAATAAGTTGTGACCTGTTGAGTGTTGCTATAGATACGATAAGGAATGGACATTATAGAGCTCTCTACCATCCGGAACAGCTGATTACTGGCAAAGAAGATGCTGCGAATAATTTCGCGAGAGGATGCTACACTGTAGGTCGCTTCTACATCGAAAATGTTATGAATAGGATAAGAAAGATGGTAGAGGCAAGTGATGGATTAGAAGGATTTCTGATCTTCCATTCTTTCGGGGGAGGCACTGGATCTGGATTCACCTCTCTCATCTTCCAGAAACTCGCAGCCGATTTCTGTAAAAAGAGTAAATTAGAATTTGCAATATATCCCGCACCAAAGGTATATCATAACAAATTTATTATATTAATTTAAGAAAGTGAATAATTCTGTTGTTTTAGGTATCAACTGCAGTGGTGGAGCCTTATAACGCAGTCCATACTATACAGAATACTGTAGAACATGCACAGTGCAGCTTCATGTTCGATAATGAAGCGATATATGATATTTGTCATAAAAACCTAGAGTTGGAAAGGCCGAGTTACCAAAATCTGAACAGAATGCTTGGACAAGTTGTGTCTTCTATTACTGCATCTTTAAGGTAATTTAGAATCATAAATATTTTGTTGTATGAACAGAGAATTGATATGTACAAGAGAAATATATTTGCTTAGATTTCAAGGAGCATTGAACGTAGATTTAGCAGAGTTTCAAACAAATCTAGTACCATTTCCATCCATACATTATCCCCTAGCTGCTTTCGCTCCAATTGTATCCAAACAGAATATTCGACATGAACAGATGAGTGTTTCAGAGATAACGTTAGCATGTTTTGATTCTAATAATCAAATGATAAAATGCAAGCCAGGCGACGGGAAGTATATGGCATGCTGTCTTCTCTATAGGGGTAATTAATTATTTCTAATTAAAACCCTAGAATCATTTATTAATTACTTATAATTCACTCAACAGGAGATGTAGTACCTAAAGATGTGAATCAAGCTGTAGCAACAGCTAAAACGAGAAAATCTATAAGTTTTGTGGACTGGTGTCCTACTGGATTCAAGATAGGAATAAACACGAAGGCACCATCTGTAGTGAAAGGGAGTGATATGGGAGAGCTTAGTAGGGCAGTATGTATGCTTTCTAATACGACTGCTATTGCGGAGGCTTGGAGGAGGTTGTCCTGTAAATTCGATCTAATGTTTGATAAGAGAGCATTTGTACACTGGTAAGAATCCACATCATAATTGTACAACCATACTAATTCCTTTGGAAACAATTAGTTTAATGGAAATATCCCAGAGACAAACTTGATATCGACAGCCCCAATTCTGATAAAGAAAAGCATGCTTCTACGTGAATTGCTCATGATTAACAAACCTTTCATGACCCATATTATTAGTATAGGGAATTTAAAGTAACGCTATTTTAAAATAATACAGTAAGCCCTCAATTTAATTAAACTCAGTCTTAATACAATTAACCACATAAGTGTTTGAAATTACTACATAATTTGCTATATCTTGTAGGTATGTTGGTGAGGGTATGGAAGAAGGAGAATTTGTCGAGGCGAGAGATACATTAGCAGTAATTGAAAAGGATTACACTAGTCTAACAAATGATACTGACGACGGGTCATCAGATGAAGAATATTGACTACAATATATTTTGTATTCATTGCTGCTCTAATAAATGTATTGAATATTTAGGGTCAGAGTGGAGGTTGCTGTCTGTTAAATAGTTGTGAAGATTTATTATACACCCACATTATTAGCTAATAAATTAAATGTCCTGTCTATTGTACTCATAATATAATAAGAATTTAAGATACCAACCATAGCAAATATCAGTGGCGGCTGAAACAAAAAATCCTTGACTAAAAATTTCTTATTTAGAATTAACCATACATTAGACCTGTAAAAAAAAGTTTGTATATTAGAAATGAAGTTTAATGTACAGAACTAGTGTATGTTATAATGTTAGAGGGAAAAAGAATCAGGGAATAAATGTTTGAAATGTAAGTAGAAATATGTAGAGTGTTTTGATAGCTCAAACATGATCAGTAAGCAGGCTATCTGTACAGTTTATGATTAAGAATATTTATGTATGATGATAGAGTATGTGGATAATTTGTTATTGCTTCTTCTTCATAAAGTTGGAGAGGCTATACTTCCTGAGAAAGTTCATAAGGATCAGATCGTCTCTGACAATATATACCAACATTAACAGGTATAAAATGGCCCAGATAGTAATGTCAAATGAGATAATGCAATTTATGAGCCAAACTAAGTGAGATGACCAGTTGAGAGCACAGCACAGGATATAGGTAAGAAACGCAATGAAACTTAAAACAACCATAGCTTTATTCTTTGGGACACAAATACGTAATCCGAGAAACAAATTAACCAAGAAAGGGATACAGCTGAATAACCCATAAATAAAAGCCATCTTCGCTACGCCAATCACACCAGTGAATCCGGGGGAATTCAAGTTGCTAGACCATATCAAGATACCAATGAAAAAGGTGACATAATGATGCATTTTAGTAGTGAATGGGAGTCTTGGAACCATAATGAGACCTGCAAAGTCAGAGACAATGTATAAGACAGTGGTTCTTTTCAATTCAATCATAGGTACAAATCCCCCAGTAGCAAGGGCGTATATACCGAAGTAAAATTGGGTATTGAGGCAGATAAATGCAAGAAGACAAGCCTTGAGGATATTAGCAATGACATACCATTTCTTATGCACGGGATAAATGTTACGGAATACTTTGACAGTTCTATTCAACACGAAATGCAAGAAATAACTGAAAATAATAAAGAGAACAGTGGCTAAAGCGAGACACGTAAGGGAATCAAACAATTCATTAATATTAAATAAATTGTTATGTTTCTCAGCTCCAACTATTTCCTTCACGGGAAGGGGTAGTTCAATCATTTTGGATGCACGACAGAGTTTATCCCACTCAGGTTTATCGCTGACACTTTTGGAAGGGAAAAGCAGGAGATGAACCATATCCAACCCGCTAGGCAAAGAACCATCTACACACATAAACCAACTGAAAATATTTAGCTGGGCTAGAGAGAGGTCGAGAAGACCCTTGGTGATTTTTTCTGTATCCATATCGCTGAGTTACGAAAATAAATCGATAAAAATCGTGGATTGATGTATATAATATTAGATTTTGGCCTTTGATAGGAGATTTGTCTATTTATACAAATCAGCTTAGACTATACGTACAACAGCATTGATGAATCCTGTTGAAAGAAAACTGTACTTCATTAGCATTGTAGAAGTATTACGTCTTTATTGGTGGACTACACGTATAGATGAAACCTATTCAAATTTTAGTTATAAGCCCAATCTGCAAACACGTGTGGGCTTGTGAATTACACAACATCCCTAATACTATATATAAATTAATTTTAACTCAAAATACCAAATCTTTTTGGTGAGTCACATCACGTGATGACATTAACTAGCGTTACGTTAAAATAATTCAGACTACAATAGAGTGGAGAAATGTTCTAATAATGGAGCAGATTATGTAAGTAAAAAATATTTAGAATATTGAAAGCATGTATGACGACAATCCAATGTGAAGAATCAGTGTCAACGCAATATTATAGACGCCATTGTGCCATTGACAGAATATTCAATTTCTAACAGAGTTATACCACATACGTATTACAAAATATCAGAAAAATCACACACTTTATCATTTCGTCCAATATTCTTGAATTTGTTTAAATTAGATCTGTGGTAGGCGGCAACTTTTATAATTTTGTAAACGACATATGGTGCTTCAAATACGTAAGTATGATTAATGAAATACTTTAGTTATATTCATTTCTTTAGTAATAAGCGTGAAATCAAGAACTAAGCATTAATAAAATTACTAAATCCTTTGAAACAAACAAGCATACAGCCGCCGATTGAAGTAAATTCTATAGCTTTGACCATAAAAGGTTATATTAGTATTAATAGTTTAAAGTATACGTTTCGATAAATATCAGAAACATTACTTGAGTGCACATCATAGGGAGCAAGGACGTAATACTTTCTAAAAGGAATATAATGTGAGCCCAAACAACTATTCAAAATTTCTTGCTCTGGAGTTAAAGCACATTTTGCATATCCATTATGAAAGTACATAGAATATTAATAGAATCGTTGTAATGGAAATATCGGATTTATCCCTAAGTGCAATGAAAGTAACTGTGTAAGCGGATATAGTTAATCCTTGGTCAATTGGCACACACAAATATGTTGCGAGAATCACTTTAACATAATAGAACAATAATTTATTAAATTCAGTAATTATACAATATTCAAACTCATGAATAATAGATACGAATTTGATACAATTTATATAATTCATCATATTTCCAATAATCTATGAGCACATAATACTATCATTAATAAGATTACAGAGTAATGCAAAGTTGATAACATTAAAAAGAGGGCGTTGCTAGTTTACACATAAGGGCTGAATAAGATTCAATTTCTTTAGTTAAAATTTGTTTCTCACGCAATAGATCATTGCGTTTTTTTCTAAGATCAGCCTGTTCTTTGGTAAGCTGCATAATATCGATATCATGTCGCTTACGGGACTTGATGGCAGACATTCTGTTTTTCCACCTTCTTCTAGATTCTAACAAGAAGGTCTGCTCCTTATCGGAGAAATGAATATTCTCGATTTTTGATTTTAATTGACCACTAGTGAGAATTGAGAGTAGACCAATGTCCACTAAATCAAGAAACGGGAGATGCTTTTTGGATGCATAGTCAGGTTTCAAAATGGATGAAGCAAGTCGACATTTTTCCTGAGTACAAACAGATTGTATATCTAACCTAGATTCTTGTAATAACATAATATTACACGTATCACTATTCGTGCCGATTGTAGAAATTATCTGTGCCATTATATTATCAAATATAGTTAATGCTTTAATTATTTTCCGCTATATGTAAAGGTTTGGCTTCTTTTATTTATATGAATTATTTGCTTACAAAAACATAGAGTACACAATATTATTACAACTTGATTTTCAGTTCCCATTAGATAATAAAAAAACTAAACACAAGTCAATTTACCGTACAGACGGTAATATAATCATCACATAAGAGTGAGAATTAATCCTCCATGAATTTCAATTTCAATAACATCCCAGAGTATAGTCAGTCACGCTGTATGAAGATTAATATCGCAATATTTATATGAGATATCCAGTTTAACATAAGTCGAATAACTACTTTCAATATACTTACAGTATAGTAGATCTATTGCTCATAGCATACTGTAGTAGTAATATAACAAATACACTAAATGATTTCATATTCTCTTTCGATTACACAGTTTAATATAATTTCGGGATACTACGTATTAATTGAGTCTATGCAATATATATATTAAATCATAATACCGTAACACCATTTAAATAATGTTATGCAATGAAAGTTCAATAAAAATTGGCTTCATTGAAAGGGATGTGAATGGAATTCTTCACAATGTAAACAGCGAAGGGAATTTATCACATGACAGTAGTGAAACACAACATTCGCTAATTTAAGAATCATGTGCGATTGAGGTTGGTAAGCACACAATGAAATTCTAAAAAAACCCTATGAATATTAGATAATAACATTTGACATGTATTACACCTTAACTAATGTCAATGGGATATTCTGAGTTCTACAACAAGATTTGTCCCGAAAAGATTTAAGAAATGGGAAATCTATAAAAAGAACTGATTCATGTTACAAGAAAATTTTTCGATTCCTATAAGTTGCACCATTATTCTTGAATTTCAAACTAAGTTGCACAACTATTTTACAACACATTAGAATTATCAAAATTTGCAGGCTTAATTAATCTTGTAAAAGTAGATTAAGATGTGACAATGGTTCATTACAAGGGGTTCCATCCAACTTCTCAAAACCATAAGCCTAGAATGGCATATTAATGTTTGCAAACCTAAACTATGTCCGTATTTTAGAATTACGATATGGATATGGAATCATAGCCAAATTTTCGTACACTTCAACAATTAGATATTTGTCATATAAGATAATAAATTTCTCACCTAATATAATAATTTAAATGAGATCACGTTAGCTTCAAAGTAATTAATATTTCGAATTAATTAATAATGACTTCAATTGATAAAAATGAAACTACAACAGAACATGGCAGAAGACGCTTTCATTAATAATTTAAGATTATTTAAGAGTGAAATAATGAAATAAAATTATCACAATATAATCTTCTCTGTGCTTACATGATAGATAATAGATAATTATACACACATACACACAGACACAATTTTATTAACTTTCATATTTCAATAATGCAAGTATAGCTGCCAGTAATGGTCTATTGAGCAATCGAAATAAAATTATGGAAAGTGAAAAATAAATAAATGAACTTACAGCATTGTAAACATTATGCCATCAAGTCTGCATCTAGAAATAAATCTAATTATATTTAATAAAATGTGTTAAGACATGTGTATATAAGATATTTACCAGCGAGGGCTCTCTTTCAGGATCATTCAGGGAAGAAATAATTTGTAAATTGATAATTATATCAATTTCTGAGCTGCATTAGCCAGGTGATTAGTTCATCTCGTTGGGGCAATAGAATTCCTAATTATTTAATACGCTTTATATTGTAGATTAGGTATTCTTCCAGTTAGAAATATCTAAATATTAATCAACTAATGAAAAGTAGAAATATGAGGCAATGATTTCCCAAAAAGAGCATACAAGTAATACACGTAAAGATACACTCTTCAGGAGGTACGCATTAAGGGACAAGTGTGTAGTAGAGAGAGATAATTATCATAAAATTATGAATCGAACCAGAAAGTATCAGTGTAATCTTGAGAAACAGAATTCTCTTTAGAAAGTTTAAAATTCCTTCGTTTGTGTTTCTTTTCGACAAGAGAAGGCATACAACTAGTTGGTATAGCTTCTTTGTGTTGAATGATGTTAAGTGGAGGTTTCGAATAAGATGGAAGCTTTTCTTTAGACTTTTGTTTCCTGAACTTATGTCTTTCATTTATAGGACTAGGATCGTGTTGATTCGGTCTTTTAGCCAAAGTTCCATTGTCTCCAGTTGGAGATATCAACCTACGCTTAGCAGTGTCAGTATAAGAAAATCCAGTAGCTACATTCCAGTTACGTTGTGGATTAGATGCTAGAGGATTGGGAGGTATTTTATTGAATTTGCTAGACTCAACTTGGGAGAGTACAGGAGCTTTATCAGTGTGTTTAAGAGGCGGTAAGACAGGTCGATCTAATATCAATAAAAATAAAAACTAGTTAGATCAAAAATCGAAATTTGATAAAAGCATACCCTCAAGTCCTTTGTCAATTCCTTTGTCAGTTCCTTTGTGTCTCGAGTAAAGAGCGGGGTTAGTCGAAAAACTCATAGACGAGGTAGTATTACCAACTGCTGTAGAGATTGGGTTACCTTGTAGTGAAGAGGACAGAGATTGCTTTGTCATTGGAACTTGAATGTCTCGTATGCTAAATGCTTGATTTAGCTCAGCTCTTAGCTCTGGGAAGGTTTGTCCAGGTTCCTTTCGTTTAGAAGGAGCTAGAGGGTTGGTAGGTGTGTCTAGAGTGTGGAGTCGGTTAGTATGAGAAATACGAGGAGGAAGGGGCTGCTGGCGACCAGGTTTATGTTCTAAACCACCTGGAAAGAGAAAACGATTAGCTCCTGTATTAGTCTTGATCGCTAAACCTGCTTTATCTGACGCTTCCTGATCAGAAGATTCAGAGGGAGTAGGACTGTCAAAATCGAACATATTCAGTCTAATAGTACATGTGTGTATTTACCGTACAATACAGGACCTAACTTGAACTACAGCATCACATCACTGTATGTGTATTAAATTATCATATGGACAATAATAATATCGGAAATGATGCATAAAGCCTATTGCCATGCTATTAGCTTGGGGTATTGTTTGGTCTATGAAATAAGAAAGGTCTAGCTTATAAAGATAACAAAAGAGATTAACTACAATCAAAATGAGCTGCCAATCAAAAATAACATATATAGTATGCTAAGTGATGATTCAATCTTCTCGCCAGTACTGTACGACAGTATAATGCGTAATAGAATGTTATTTTGATCTGAGATATGATCGTGTAATTGTTCGTATAACGTCTTATTGCTCGTGTTCTGGGGAACATTTCGAAGAACAGATCTTCTTGTGTGTGAACCAATGCAACTTCTGACAATCCTTCCCGCAATACCACAATGATTTACAGCTGGTACATTCTCTCAGACACGAGCCTTGTCTCCCACATGTAGCACAAATAGGATCCATTGTGGTTCTCCCAGCAAGTGGGCCTCTAATAACACTGTTAATCACATGTAGTGTGGGAGAAGTCAGCTGATATTTGAGCTTCTCGTCACTCTCAATGGTTTGCAGACAAGCCAGGGTTTGTTGGTACAGTGGCATGTCACGGAATGGAAACGAACGAATCGCCTGTCTGAGATAGTTCTCCATCCCAATTTGTATAGGCATTTGAGATGACCCTTCCACATTTACAGATACTCTAAGGAACTTCTTGATCAGCAGTTCACATGGTGTGATAATCTTTTCTCCTATTTCTAATTCATGTATTGTTTTGTATAGACACCTAATAAAGTGTGCTCTGAATGCAATCTCCTCATAAGTGTCCTTGAATGTCTTATCGCAAATTGCTTCAAGTGTGTTGATTACATCAGATATGTGTTCTAATGTTGCAGGGAAATTACGAATAGCGATTAGAGCATGTACTGGATGGATATTATTCAGTTCAAGCAGGATCGTATAGAGATTGGATGATACGATATCAGGTAGTCTGAACCTTGAAGCGATTGAGAGAAAATTTTCTTTTGAAAAGAAGGATGAAATGATTCGAGCACATTCCTTGCTTCCAACAAAAGACGACATTTCTGCCGCGTTTTTATCAATACTATTAGTTATTCCGGTTTTAGCACCTGAGCTGAGCAATAGATGGCACAATTCAGTATGGTTACCAATACCTGCAAACATTAGTGGAGTGTAATAAGCCGGTCGTGACATTAAGTTAACCGAAGCACCATGCTCTATGAGGAGACGAGTCATATTCAAGTTACCATGATAGGAAGTGTGCATAAGTAGAGTCATTCCATCCTTATCCCTCAGGTCTACTATGCTAGGATCAGATTTCAGTAAGAATGATATCGCAGTCGGATCAGTAATCTCTCTCTCTCTTTTGCATAACTCCTCCAGTTTAGAAACTGACATTAAATTATCAGGTGATGTAGGCATGTCTCCGGAAGGAGCTAAGTCCTCCAGGTGGGTGAACTGAACGGATGCCATCAAGATTAAATATCCTATCTATTTGCAAATATCTTATGATACTTACATGTTAAAGCACGTAATTGAAAGTTCACCAATATTACCAGTGCTATACCCAAATACCAAAACTGATATAGCTTTGTAAGATTATAAAAATAAATATAAAGAATGAAAGGCTACCATAGTGCTGTTGGCAATTATTCTGAAATGTAAATAGTTGAACTTTTGCATGCTAATTCTGCAACCCACTCAAATTGGGAGATTACTATTCAACAAATTTGTAAAGAGTTAATATTATTAGTGTTCAGCATTGGACAAACAGTAACATGATATAACTTATTAATTATTCCAATTGATAATACATGTGCCTAAAGAAAGAAAAACGGATAATTTATTACACCCAAATATATTAACAGATAAATAACCTGAATTATCTGATCCTGAATGGAAGTAGCAAGAAATAAAATGGAAAGATTAATGTTACTATTATTCACGTTCTTAACAGTAGCGATACTGTCAGAAGTAAATGGGATCAATATTGAAAATAATCATAGATTCAAGATGCTGAATCTGTTCGGGTATAGGGATTATCGTGTATTGATTGGACAGAATGCGATTGTTACTTCTAATTCTGAAGTTACAATTATTTGTGAGACAACAACAGACCTAGGAGATGAAGTAATAATAGAGTGGGTATTCAATGATAGACAGGTCATATTTGATAGCTTCAACTCTATCATATTCCCTAATATAAGGCAATATTCAGGAAACGAAATGATTATAATTAACACAACGACTCTGTATACTGGCACATATGAGTGTGTTCTCCGTGATGTGAATACAGGTGAAGAATTGGACAGAGGCATGACTAAATTAGAAGTGTTGGGAGAGTGTTCAGATAATTGTATGGGACGAAAGGGAAAGAAAGGGGTGCAAGGACAGAGAGGAGATACAGGGGAGATGGGAATCCAGGGAGTACAAGGATTATGTGATCCAAATGTTTGTTATAAGAAGGGCATTAATGGAAGTAAGGGAATATATGGAGCAAAAGGGGCGAGAGGAGAAGATGGAGCAAAAGGTAATATAGGGGAAAGTGGAAAAGATGGAACAAACGGAACTGTAGGGGATAAGGGAGAGAAAGGAAGAGAGGGAGAGATTGGGGAAAAGGGGGAAAATGGGAGAAATGGTGAAAATGGAGAGCAGGGTATTGAGGGAGAGCGTGGGGAAGAAGGGGTAAGCGGGGGAAAGGGTGAACGAGGAATGAAAGGAGAAAAGGGCGAAGAGGGTGAGATGATAGTAGGACCAAAGGGAGATATAGGGGAAAAAGGAGAAATAGGAAAGATGGGAGAAATGGGTAATAATGGAACAAAAGGACAAAAGAGTGACAAAGGATTACCTGGGGATGAGGGGCCCACAGGAATAAAAGGAGAAAGAGGTAGGAAAGGAGAAAGGGGGGAAAAAGGAAAAATTGGACAGAGAATCATCATCAGTGCAATAAACTCAACCTATAATACAGATTGTACACAATATGAATCTGGACAAATTATATACGACACTGTGATAGGAAGTTTTGTCTACTGTGATGGCACACATTTCCAATGCATTCAGGACAAACCATGTTATCCAACCTGCCAAGAAGATGAACTACCATTCAACACCATTGCATCTGATGTAAATACAAACTGTATGAACCTTATCTACATTATTGATGAATCAGCTTCCATGAAGGAGGAACAGATCTGGTTGAAGAATGTCTCTAATGCCATCCCGGAGGTACTAGCAGTACGCAACTACGACCCAGGAATGTGTAATAACAATTTTGCTGTTCTAGGATTCGGTACAGGTGAAGAGAAGTCAAGAGCTGAACAGATAGGGAGACCTATAGATTTAGGAGGGATCATTGACCAGGAAGGGAATACTATACCCTACTGGGGAAATAATGAAGCTGTGATAAGAGTAATCAATGAAGATCCCTTCCAAGGTGAGGGAAGGAAAGAAGACGGCTATGCAGCTATCTACAGAGCATTACAGAGATACACATTCACAGGACAAGCATGTAGAAATATTCTACTCATTACAGATGAGGACAGAGACAATGAAACACCTACACCAGACCCTCCTTATGATCGTGTTCCTACACTCTTCAATCAAAACATGCAGCAGATACTCACACAATTCAGCATTACTCTCAGTGCAGTTATCAGCATTCAATTCCAAGCACAGGACAACCGACAGCCACTCATCAATGCAAACACCATTATGGGTCTCTTACCAAATAACTCTGTTATCTACTATGATGCGAATATGCCAGGTCAATTCAATACAGCCCCAGATGGGTATGTGAGGAAGGATTCGGCAGCAGGTAACACGGAACAAACGTACTTCCAGATGGTCAGAGAAACTGGTGGCATTGCATGGAGTCTTCCCGCCTCTAGGACATACAGAGAAGCATTCACTAATGCATTTCTAGAGTATGAAGTTATTCCACATGTAACATTAAATAATACTTGTAAACTGGATTCCTGTAACAGATGTATATGTGAAGATGGAAATTATGACTGCAAACTAATCCGATCAATCGATTTTAACACGACCACACAATGTAGACCCACGGAATGTAATACAACACAAGTCATCTCTGGATTCAGACAGCCTGCATGTGTAGATATGATATTCGCAGTAGCAGAAACGGATACAATGCAAGCAGCACATATTGCTATCAAAGATGTAGCCATAAGACTACCTACTAATCTAGCAAAGATCAACTTTGGACAGGAGAATAGTATCTGTCCAAACAAGTACTGTATTATGGGATACGGAGCGGATAATGATAGGATCAGTGATCGTTGTTACTCATATCCATTTCCTATCCCACGTGGGAACAAGTTATGTGCACCTTCATCTCAATTAGCTCCACTTATTGTTGGATTAAACTTAACAGCCACAGGACAACAAGCTGATGGTTACGCAGCAATACACACAGCACTACAGACATACAGCATCAATTTCCAATCACAATCTTGTCGTCACATAACACTCATCACAGATACACAGAGATACGATTGTGGATCTCACACTGATGGAGAATCTATCATTCCACAACTAGACACACACGAAATCATGGCTGACCTCCAAAGAGCTAACATTGTTCTCAATGTTATCGTCAATGCTACATTTCAGGATGAGAATGGTAATGAAGCAATCGGTATATTTCAAGAAATAGACGGGAGTATTACAGCAGTTGTACCCAACAGTAGTGCAGTCCTGGGGTACGAACTCATGTCTGGAGGTAAAGTCAAGGAAGCTGGAGAGAATATCCAACAGAACTATATTAATCTAGCAATTGGGCTGAATGGAAGTGCATGGAACATAAGGGCTATGGGTGATGAACAAACAGATCTTTTCACGCGAGCATTCGTCAAGGCAGTTGTAATTAAGAGCAGTGAGTCTTGTGGACAAACTAGAGCTTGTGTAGAGTGTAAGTGCATTGGAGGAGAACTACAGCGATGTGAAGAGAGTGAGGTTTGTGCTGTTCCTGGTTTGCCACCAACTCTAGCATTTACCTCTAGCTCTGGTATAATCACAATTACAGATGACGATATACTAGCGCTTGTAGGGGGATACGGCCCTAATGAAGTAACAGTATATTATGGACTGGATGGTGATCTGGTGTCAACTTTCACTATAAGTTCACGCCTGACAGAGGGAACACAGCCTGTCACTACATCTTGGTACTACGTTGATGTAAATGGGGATTTCATTCCTATTGAACAATCCATAGTAGCTAACTATGCATCAGTCTCTGAAACAAATCCATATAATCTAGTTTTCTCACAAGTTGGTGACAACATAGCGGGCTCCTATGTTCTAATTGCAGAAAATGCATTCGGAAATGATACACAGTTCACTACCATTGGTATCTTACCAAAATGGGACAAGACAATCTCAGGGACAGTCACAGGGACACAGGCACAATTCGGACAAACACTTGTTGCTAGGACAGGTTCAGAGCTGAGGATAACAGGAATTGTCAGAGAGGGCACACGGCCTTGGAGTTTCCAATGGTTCTATGGAGGAGTAGAACTTATACAAGGAGTAGATTACTCTTTTGAGTATGTAGGTAATACTGCGACTATAATCATCCATAACTTCGGCCCTCAGCTATCAGGATCATACACAGTTACTATAAGTAGCGGCAATAGTTTTAGGAAAGATAATCATTTTTTCAATCTGATAGTCCAAACAACTATTTCATGTGACAACATTCTTGCCGATACCGTAACCATGTGTTCTTCTTGTTCATACAATAACGTTACAGATGAAGTAATATTAGTATTTTACATGCATAATGGTAGGACAGACATGAACCTGACCTGGTACAAGCAAGATGATTCAGAACCAAGACAAGAATACGCTAATAAAGCGCTCGAATTAGGACCTAACTATGTAACATTAAATTACGCAGAATTTTGTAAATATAACTACGAGGTAGACGTACCTTACTATAATACAATCAAGTTCAATTGTCCAGTCAATAGCTGTTTCAAGAATGGCAAAGAAATCGCTGGTTGCACAGAAGAAAATGTCTGGGTCCAATCTTGTAACGCTGGTAATGAACCTGGTGTAAATGTGATGTTGGTACTAGATGTAACAACTGAAATGAAACCTGTGAATGATTTCATATTTAAGATTCTCCTGCCGGATCTAGAAGAACAACTAAACAAAGTATGTATTGGAATTGGAGAAGAGAGAAACGAGTACACAGCTACAAGAATGAGTATCAACGAAATGGAACCTGAAATTATTCGAGAAGATCATTTCACATTTTCACCAAACAATACCACTAACTTGGATAAACTTCATGAAGAAGTAACTGGCTTAGCTACAGACATAGGGGGTAGAGGAGCATACGGAGCTGTAAAATTGACATTGAATAACGAACGTGTTAGGCCAAAAAACAATCGAATTCTTATCTTGAGCACAAACAAGAAAAGTGACATGAGTATCTACTCTCAGGTAGATTTGGCGGGGAAATCGTATTTTCAAATTCAGAACTTTGGAGATAAGGGTAGAACCTTGTTCACTGAGGCATTGAAAGATAATAATCCAATCCGTGAACTACACCCTCTTCTATTGGTTAACACTAATCTCACAGCAAACACAAAGCAGAACGACACGTATAACTGTATAGGAGCCTCTAATCTATTACAGTGCTATTCTCAAAGGAATGATACTAGTGTAGACAGGATAAGAGGTAGTATTGTCAATAACGTGGTAGGTAATGAAGACATGGAGGAAATCCACAAAGATTTTGTTGTACCCTCGTTAAACGCTGGAGGATTCGTATGGGATATAAATGCGATTATAAACGGAGGCCCTGAGGAAAGGCAAGCAATTAGTGACACCATTATCAGCAGTGTGGTAACAAGGATAAGAGCTGGTACCTGTGAAACCTGTAGGTGTTTCTATGGAGGTAATGTTAAATGCTTACCCTTGAAACTTACCTCTACAGAAGAAGAACTATGTAAATGTGAACAGTTACACGGAGCAGGAAATTGTGAATGTCTCAACGTAGATCTATCCAGAAATACAGGAGAACCTTGCCAATTAATTACAAGTTAATTTCAGTATGTAATAGTGTGCAATAGATGAATATCTTATTATGTGATAAGTATTGAATGTTGTAAACATTTGTTCGATTTGGGAATAATTCAGTCTAATTTTAGAGATACGTTAGAACAAAAATCGTTGTGCTTTCAACATAACTAAATATACATATGCAATATTTTAGTATAATTTTTAAAGTAGTGTAAGTATGGTAATCGATAGCCGCTATGCTTTTTTACAAAATGGCTATTTTCCTACTGTATTATGGAACTGAGAGTAAAAATTAGAAACGACTACGGATAATAAAATGTAATCTCGTAAAGCTGGCTATTATACATGATATAGTGTGCACTTTAAAACACGAAACTAAGTTGATAAATAAGAACAAACTAGCTGGAAATCGATCAGCAAATAGATGTCCTACATCAAAGGATCATTGGTTGGATCCCAACCTGTCACAAGGTTAATATTGTAGCTATCTAACTCAATCATATCATCTTCTGTGATAGAGAAATCAAATATTTGCGCATTCTCTTCGATCCTTATCTTCTTCACAGATTTTGGTATCACCTGATAACCTCGCTGTAATGACCATCGAATTAGAATTTGAGCTGTAGTTTTTGAATATTTTTTAGCTATGGCAACCAATGCAGAATCATTCAACTTAATTCCCTTAGTGAGAGGAGAGTAAGCCTGCACTAGAATATCATTATTTTTACAATATTCCACTAATTCCTTTCTCGTGCTGTAGGGAGAAATTTCTATCTGGTTCACAGATGGTGGAAAATTTGGAAAATGTCGTTTTAATTCCTCTAAATGGTGAATGCCAAAGTTTGAGACTCCGATAGATCGCACTAACCCTTGAGATTTCAGATTCAACATAGATTGCCATGTCTCAACAAGATTACCTCCCCTCGGAGAATGCATCAGATATAAATCAATATACTTCAAGTCTAGCTGTTTCAGACTCTCATGGAAACCTTCAATAGTTTTAGTTCCGTGTTTGTTTGTCCACAGTTTAGTGGTTATGAAGATATTCTCTCTTGTTACCTTAGAATCCCTTATAGCTCTCCCAACATCCTTTTCATTTTTATATAAAGCAGCTGTGTCAATACATAAGTAACCAGTTTTAATTGCATGCAGGACTGCCTCATAAGTTTCATCACCTGGGTGAGATTGATACACTCCTAATCCAAAAGTGGGTATCTTAACACCGTCGTTAAGTAGGATGATTGAGTCTATCGCTAACTCTTTTGATGAAGATGCCATATCTTAATTAGTAGGTATAACTAAGTGTTTAATAAGTGTAAAACCCGCACAAATAATCACGCATATTTATTGTCAATTATTTAGATGAAAATAACTTTAATCTCGGAAGTAAAATCTCCATAAAACTAGATGGTATAAACAACTGCTCACATTCGAATATATTTATTTTGTAAATTTTTGCTTTTATCTTTGTTGTTATAAACTTGTGAGAATCTCAAAGATTGTGCCAATACCCTCCTGGTGTCTTCAGGTAGTATAACTCCATCATCCCACAGCCTAGCAGAACCGTAGTAAGCATCCTTATGAGTACCGTCTTGAAAAGAGTGCTTAGCTGTTGGCCAAACAAATAGGAAGTTAGGTTCGAAAGCACGACTGCACATGGTATAAGCTTCGGGGTATGAAGACTCGCCAACTATGAGGGTTATCATAGGTACGCTAGCCTGAGAAATAGACTGAATTAAACCAGACTGTTCCTTGATGTTATGGGAACGAGTAGATACACGAGGAGGGAGGTTAACTATAAATAGGAGCGGGATATTACGTTGATTGCAAAGTTGCACAAAGTGTGTAGCTTTCAGAGCTTCAGTACTGCCTATCGAGCCGTTATTAGCTATTATACCAACAGTGTTATTTTGTATAGATGCGAAGCTAGTGATTATTTGCTTCCCATACTCACTCTTAAACTCTATCATATCACTCTTATCAACTAAACTAACTATCAGATCTTTCATTGGAATCTGAGAGTATTCAGATTTAATATAATGCTCCATAACTGACTTAACACAAACTGTAGGATCTATTGCATTGCTATATTCTACCTCATCGGCTCTACTCAAATTAAAGTTACAAACTAATTTCTGTATCAACAAAAACGCTTCATCCTCGCTTCTACAATAGTAGTCAGTCCCTCCACTTATGGTGGAGTGTAGCATAGCTCCTCCTAATTCATTGGCAGACGTATCCTCGCCAGTAGCTGCTTTAACAAGCGCTGGTCCGGCTAGAAAGATAGTACCGATATCTTCCACAATAACAGCCTCGTCACTCATAGAAGGAATGTAAGCAGCTCCAGCTGTGCATGATCCACATACATAAGCTATTTGAGGTATTTTCATAGCAGATATTATAGCCTGGTTGCAGAATATCCTACCTCCATGGTTAGCATCTGGAAATATTTCAGCTTGTAGAGGCAGGAAAGCTCCACCAGAATCAACGATATGAATAACAGGGATTAAGTTCTGCATTGATATCCTTAATGCACGCTGTGTCTTGTGTAAATTAATAGGAAACGTAGTTCCTCCCTTGCAAGTAGCATCGTTACCAAGGATCAAACACATAACCCCAGAGATACTACCTAACAATGATATGGTACCAGCATTAGGGACGGTTCCATACGGGAGATCTACACCAGCGAGAGGAGATAACTCTAAACAGGGTTTGTCTTTATCCAACAAAACATTAATTCTCTCCCAAATTAACTTTTTCTTATTTACCTCGATATGACGTTTTATATCTCTAGGATCTCTTATTCTAGAACTATCGATTAGAGCTGAGTGATTATCTTTTAGTTCTTGATAGGAGGCATAGGAATGTGAATAAGCAATTAGAAAATTCAGCGGAAACTTATTTATTCTGCGATTTCTGTTAAGAATGATACATCGAGGATAATTCAATAAGGTGCTCAGAAATCTCAATGGAGTACGCATTACATGTAAATCTAATATTTTGTAAATAAGAACAAATAATAGTAAGCAATACCTATTATACTAACCTACGTTTTTGAGAATTTCTTCATTAGATAGAAGTGTGAAGTGAGTACAATCGCAAAACTAAAAATCCATTTCAATATCTTGTAAGTTTCCTAAACCTTCTTCAAGGAAACGCTTATACATACTCATGAATTTAGCAACGAAGGCTTCGATATGGAATATTGGTTTAGAACCCAAATGAATTCTATGTTCAAATTCTGCAGCAGCAGTAATGACCTCAGCCTTCATAGATCCGTCACAACTCTTGACCAGTTCCTCCAAGAGATACTTCATGATGACGTCAGCAGGAATGACATGAGCCATCAGTTCATACACCCGACTTCTAACTTCCAACAACTGTTTCGGGCTCTGTTCCATCAGGATGAGATCAGCTGTTTGCTTGATATATTGCTCCCAGTCTGGAAGAGGGATGGATTGTTCAGGGGACATAGGGTGTTGCTGGACCCGACAAGCTTCTACCATCAAAAGAGCACGCCTGAGGTTCCTTCTAGACATTTCTGCGATCCTCCCAGAGAGTTCGGTAGGAAGTACCACACCTTCTTTCTTGCATACATAATGCAATATACGTGATATCTCCTCGTGAGAAGGTGCTGGTACACGTATTCCTAGACATCTGCTACGAATAGGACTTATTACCTTACCTAGAATATAATTATATTTAATTAGCATAATAAGAAGTAAAATAGTTATCATATCTACCAGTTGAATTGCAGCATAAGATAAGTCTGCAGTTGCTAGAATACTTCTCCATGGTCCGTCTAAGTGAGTGTTGGGCCTCTCTAGTCAACTTATCCACCTCGTTCAATACGACAACTTTAAATCCTCTCTGTGATCCAGTGTCTAAAGTGTGCATTTGAGCTATATTCTTTAGCACTTCCTGCACAACTACTCGGTCATATATCCCCGCATCACTCGGGTTAAATTCTATATGATGATTGCTATTTATCGTTGTTAATTCTATCTTCTTGTTAGAGGGAGTTTGAATGTTTATATTTTCAATCCTTAATCTCTCTACTCCTACACCATACATTTCCCTTAAGGTACACATGATACGAGTCTTTTTACCAGCGCCAGAGGGACCAAAGAACAAGAGATGAGGGAAATCTCCAGAGTCCACTAATCTCTTAAGTTGTGAGGAGAGCGCATGATGATAGTCTAGTTTATGCAGCTGAGTAGGTCTGTACTTATCTACCCATAAACTCATTCTAGCTATGAAACTGTTATCAGTTATATATAAACAGGTGCGGTTTATAGCCGGTTTCATTATACTACGTATGCATAATAAAGTTTGTCTCATCTAATAAATTCTAAAGAGTTCACAAACAATATATACGCAAGCAAGGTAGAGAACTCTTGTCTATTGTGACAAGCTAAATACACTGCCTATATAGATTTATATAGAACATGTAAATATATAATTCATATTCTATCTCTTTAGAAAGTCAGTCGCCAAATCGAATAACTGTTCGTAAGATAGTTTGCAATTCTTCATTTTAGATTTGACCCATCTCTCTCCCTTCTTGTAGACAAGTAACCATTCACTCTTGTACTCTTGGAACTGTTTTTGTAAGTAACTCAGACAGAGGACAGTTATCCAAATTGAGATATCATCAATATCTTTAGGACAATAGTCCTTAGCTTGTTTGCATCCCAACTGACTTTCCAGTTGTCCAGAATATTCCCAATATCCCTCTGCTTTTTGTAGCGTCATGATACCCTGATGACCAGTTGGTTTCGAATATGATGATTTTACAGAGCAAGAGCTGTCAGGGATGCCAGTAAGTAAAGCGTAAGGATTGGATTCGTTATAAGAATCATCAGAATCATCAAACCCCATATCCTCACCCATGACTGGCGGTGTAGACAAAAATCCAAAAGAACCACTGTCTGCGCTAGAAAAACGTCCATGATATGCCTGAGGAGGAGGTGGAGCAGCAGAACACATCATTGGAATACCACCTAACATGGGAGAGTCATATGCTAGTGTATTTATCCTGACATTATACATCTTCATAGAGCCTTCAATCATTTGGTGCTGGTCCTCTCCTATAGCTACAAATGACGTATGCTTAGACATTATATTAGAATAACAACTTAGTATTATACACTCATCCTTAGAAGAGATAGTTCCTTCGAGATCTCTCAGGGCCTTACTTACACCGAACTGATGCACTAATTGCAGAGGTAGATTAGGAAAGTGAGTAGATACATTGTCTGCTAACGTGAATTGAATTGTCGTTTTCTTTGTTTCAGCTTGAGAAGAGTATTTAAGTGTTGCTGTAATCTTCTCTCCCTTAAAAATCTTCTCATTAAAAAACCCTACTACAACGAAAGGCTCATTCTCAAACAAAACAGGAATAGATTGGGGGTATACAACCATGCTTTTGCTACCAGTAACGGATATATCTGTGTAGCTGGGAGACATCGCGGTAACCATCACTTCCATTACCCTAGCCTGCATCCGATCCTTACTAGATATAAACACAGCCTTACCCTTGCCTGCTTTAGCTACCTTGTTAACTAGCTCAGTAGACACACCTGAGCCTATCCCGAATGTAAATGCACGTGTATGAGACGAATTATCCGCTACAGTCTTAACAATATCGTCTATATTGGATACTCCCCCATCTGTCAGGAGGAACAGCTGTCTAGTCAGGCCTGGTATTGATTTTTTGGAGAACACATACTGGAGAGGTTGTAAGATTTCTGTACCTCCTAAATTAGCTGTCAAAGTAGAGACATGCTTCACAGCTTTATCCAGATTAACCTGGGTATACTCCACGCTACCTCCTGGAAACAGTGACACATAACTTGTTCCGAATCCAATAATGTTGAAGTAACAGCCAGGAGAGAGACTACGTAGAAGCATGTCTAAGGTCTCACGAGCCTCGATAATAGGAGTCCCACTCATACTGCCGCTCTGATCTATCACAAAAACAAACTCTCCATTCCCACACAAATCTGTTTGATGAGAATTAGGCATAAATGTCAATAGCACAGCAGGGTTGTCAATATACGGATGCTGAGCTGGCTTCTCTCCTCTCTCAGGGAGAGGTGGTTCTATTAGAGCTGAAAGAGGGTTAATATCATCAAAGTCAATGTAAACGACAAGATCATTGTTTAAGGGATCAGGAGATGTTACCTGAATTCCTTTACGACCATCACTACCATAGAATTCCGCTATTTTGTGAGAAGGTGAAGTAATCTGTTTCAATTTTCCGATTTCTCCGACTAGAAATAACTCAAAACTGAATTTGTAAATTGCTGGGACTACTGTCTCAATCATGGCAGTATAACTCGGTGGTGCTTGTGCTTGTGATCCACCTAGTTCATATCTAGGTTTCAGTGTTGTAGGCAGTAGTAAATGTATACCATCTTGTTCAACATCCAGCTGTTGTAACAGCTGTAAACTGATGGTAGCATTCTTACCAGGAGGTAGGTTACCAAGGAGGATACCTAAGATATCTTGTGAATTCTCTTCTACTAGAGCTGCAGTCTTACCACTGGAAATAGCGTCCTCATATTCTGTCTTAGCTTCTCCTTTCTCTTTCACGATTCCTTTGATCTTTCGGCCGTCAATTACAGCTTCAATTCCAATCAAAACAGACTCGTTATGAAGTGGATGCTTAAACTCAACCTCGATAGGATCTTTAGTTGAGTTAGTATAGGTCAGGGAAGCCTCAAAGTGTGCGAGTATTCCATAAATATTAACTTTAACAGAAATAGAATCGAGTGGGATCTGAAGGAAATCTTTTCCACGCCCGATTAGACCAACTCTTTCAACCATTTCTAACTTTCTTATTATAATTTGTAGTCCGAAAATAATACTCTGTGTGAATATAAGTATAAATATAAACTACACCTTTGACAAAAATATATAAAACTTAAGCAAAGTGAGTAGAATAAGTAAGAGATGAGGATGCTAAAATAATATTACGTGTTATTAGTGATCTATGCTGGAATTACCCCCCCTCTCCCCCCAGTTAAACTTAAAGATTGCAAGAATTTATTTGTTTACATAAAAGTGAGTTGTTTGAATTGCTGTATAAGTTGTTTATAATCAAACAAGTTAGGAGTAAAATTGAAACTCCTTATAAGTTCAATTCTCTCTTTGTTGTTTTGTCCATAGTATAACTGCACAAAATGAGCTAATAACTGTGCTTCTTCCGTTTTCATCTTCTCTAGGTCAAACTTTCCAGCCATAAGAACAATATCTTTCTCCTTAGCAAGCTCTGAGTAGTAGGACATACTTAGATAGACAGGAGCATGTTCTTTTAATGAATTGTAATCTTCTAGGGCAGTGAAATGAAATTGGTTATTAGAAAACTGTTGGAACATGAACTTATACCCTGTATCAGAGGGTAAGGGGTAGATAAAGTAAGGACAAAGAGTACCTTGAGTAGATGTAAGGGTGTAACTGTCTGCTGGAAGTGTACCATGTATACAATCTAAATTTGAATGGTAACTATTCCAAATATCAGCTATCTCTTCACTGGTATTATCCAAGAGTTTGCTAATATCTAGTATAGAATCCAAAGGTTGTTTCGACTGAGATTTGGTATCATTTTTATTCAGATTAATTCGTGGCTGATTAGGTATCTTT
Organism: Oopsacas minuta; assembly: GCA_024704765.1. Classification (NCBI taxonomy): domain Eukaryota; kingdom Metazoa; phylum Porifera; class Hexactinellida; order Lyssacinosida; family Leucopsacidae; genus Oopsacas; species Oopsacas minuta. Next base: position 511,137 of record JAKMXF010000210.1, on the reverse strand, counting down.
CGAGGAATTTGGTTATTCGAATTGTTTTTAACTTTATGAAGTTGCTTTTTATATTTCTCAAAGAAAGGATTGTCTTGCATCCCTCTTATGGTATCATCATGGGATAAACACATATATCCAATGGGAAGTTTTACTGTAGGGGTTACCAATGATAGTGTGATTTTATTGCAAACATTCTTGATAAATAAACTCAAATTCATTTTAGAGTTGATAACAGATCTTCAGTGAAATAATGTAAATTATCAAAGAAATTCATGAATTTAATACAAATATGCTGGAAGATAGCCAATACACAAATTAATTATTCATTCGAAAACCACTCACATAAACACAGTGATCAAACACATTTTTATTCGAGTAAAATTAGTAGATCTCTCACAATATTCACTACAAGGCCATGTTTACATGGATTGATTTATTAAAAATAGTCAATGTATAGCCTACTCTGGATAATTCCTGAATAGATAATGAAAGTTAATTAGAAATCAACTCTATTGTAGAGTAGGAGTTTAACAGTGAATATAGAATTGTTAGTGGAGTTAAATTGCAAACAAAGTAATATGAGCATCGGCCTAGTTATAAATTGTCTGTTTGCATAATTTATTCTTATTTTACAGTTCAATTTTCACTGAATTTGATTGAAGAAAGGATATTTTATCATCAGAGCATCCATATCAGGTTAGTAATCTCAATAATTATCTAATTTATACCAATTTTATGTATTTTAAGAATAAAATTGTTAAAATTCAACAAATAAGTGATTTAATATCAAAATATTATATTAAAAGTTTAAAAACTAATGCTTAGATTTACCATATAACTCGTTTTTCGAGAGGTCTAAATATATTTTAGCATTCTGGTGACTTGGTTCAAGTATCAAAACTTGTTCAAATAGAGCGATAGCTTCCAAAAAATCATTTTCTTGAGCCAATGCTACACCTAAATTGTGTAGAGCAGGTGTAAAGTTGGGATCTAATTCAAGCGTTAATTTATAGTATAATTTCGCGTTTTCTCTATCAGAAATATGCATATAACAATCCGCTAGATTGAAAATACCACGGAAATGGGCTGGATAGTTTGCAACAAGTATACCTAAGTACTCAATACACTTTACAAAATTCTTGAAAGTCAGAGCATAAAATCCGAGGTTGAATAGAGCGCTTTTATGTAATGGATTTACATTGACTGTCTGTAAGAACATTTCCTCTGCCTGTTGGTGTAAGCCATCATCTGAGAAGAGTAGACCAAGGCTAAACAACGCTAGCTCATTGCTGGGATCAATCTCTAATACTCTTTTGAATAAGAGCATTGCTTCATCACGAGATTTTAAGGTATCATATTCGAGTAAGAGGTTGGCGAGATTAACTAGCCCATGTATGTGGTTAGGATCTAGAGATAATGTTATCCTTAAATTCTTTTCGCCGGTAGCACTATCCTTCTTCTTAAGGTAAGTAGTAGCCATGTTATAATAGGCATCTGCGTAATCTGGTTTCTTGTCAATAGCCATCTGAAAATGCGACAATGCCGAATCAAAATCTCCAATTTTAATTAGCAAGTTTCCATAGTTCATGTGTGCTTCTGGCATATCAGGACGTACTCGTAGAGTTGTCTTATAATAATTCTCGGCCTCTTTATAACGTGTAGGATTTTGTGATAACAGATTAGCGTAGTTAAAATACACATTCAAGAAATTAGGAGCAATTCTAAACGACTGACCTTTCTCAGTAATATTAGGCATTTGCTGCAGGGCAGTTTTTAATGCTAGCTCAGATTCGTTATAACGTTTTTGTGCTTTCAAAACTCGTCCTAGATTAATCCAAGAACCAGTATCGTCCGGTTGGATACCTGATGCTTTAAGGAACAGCTCTTCTGCCTCTTGATATTGCTCACGGTTTTCAAACACATGTCCTAAGTTGTTGTAGAGTTTAGCATTATGTTTATTTATTTTAATTCCCGATTTGAAAAGTGAATAATCATTCGACCAATCCAAGTTTCTAACCATTGTTTTCGTACAGTAGAATAAGCAGGTTATACAAAGGAATAGATAACATAGATATTTAACTTTTCTAATTTTCATTAACTTATTTACTCCCAATGCGACCAATAAACACATCCCCATGCTGGGTAGATATAGTATCCTTTCTGCTATTACAAATCCTACCGGGAAGAATAGATTTGAGGCCGGTATATAAGGGAATATAATAATAGACAGAGCCATTAATACTAACCTCTTGTCGTAGGTATTATCTGAAATGGCCCATATTCCAAGCATAAAGTAACCTGAAAATGTGAGTAAAGTAAGGATATTTCTGGGATCTAACGGGGATTCTATCAAAGGTACTGTTTGCATGGTCCAGTCCGCACATAAAAAGGAAGGGCAGAAGAGTAGCCCTGTATTAATAAAACAAAGATATAGAAAAGATAATTGACGCGTGGGAAATGGAGAATAATTAGCTGGATTATCTAATGGTGTAAAACTCGGTAGACCTGGACCGTTTATCTTAATGCGTAGGAATAATATAGTAAGCGTGAAAATGAGTAGGTGAGTGATTCGTTTCAAAATACTACTATATTTCTTAAACCAGACTATAGGAGAAGTTGGCAACAAGAAATTTAATACGACTATTTTTTCAGTGTATAGAGCATCGTAGACACAGCAAATTGCAATCACAGTGATACCTACTTCTTTACTTAAAATTGAACAGAGCGTAGCTAGATACAATAATACCATCTCTATACAATAAATCAAACCAGTGTGATTACTTGCTCTTGAGTAAATAAATAAAACTAATAGAAAGAATATTCCCGAGAGAGATTCAGCTCTTCCAACTAGACCAGCAATGGCTTCAGTGTGAATAGGATGAATTGCAAAAAGCAATCCTGAAATTAGAGCAATACAACAATTATCTGAAATTTCTGAAACGAATGAAGTGAACAAATAAGTCACTATCCCATGCAATAGGACATTAACAATATGATAGCTTATGGGTTGCAACCCGTCAAAATAGTAATTAATTCTGAACGTAAATATAGTTAAAGGCCTATAAGACTTGTGACTGCCCTCTATATGCATGGGTGTACCCCAGAAATCATTTTGCAATAGGTTTAGTAAGGGAGTTCCTGGACGTAGATCTTTGTTTTCTACAATGGCTGAAATATCATCAAAACAAAAATCTCCCCACAGAGAATTTATATAACAGAGACATGATATGATAAAGCATCCAATCTTCACATTAGTATGTGATAACTTCCAATTCATATTTGTATATAAAAATAATCTATTAAGGAAAGTTCTGAGCAGATCTAAATGTTTGTAGAAATATTAGAAATGAAAATACATAGTACATACCCAGGGCAGGGTATGGGGCATCTGGTACATGAATGTACAGTAATATTACACAGACTCTCAGCCCTGAAAATAACCCTTCGCTAATGAGATATTTAGTAACGAAATAATTTGGTACACATAAAATGTGGAAACAAAAGCCTGATACCAATTAAATTATGGTAATGAATGGGAAGGGTAATTTTACATTTGGAAACAAGATTGTCAAATAGTTTAATCAATGTTTACAAACTAACGGCAAACAAAATCCTTTTCAGCACAACTATGTGCTATCCTTAATCCTTCCATCTATGGCCACATGGAACGTTACAACATTTGTAAAATACAGTCATAGGCTCATCAGCAGACCTGGTTTGTATTTGCAGGTAGTAAGCTCGCTTGTGTTTGCATTTTGGACAAGTTTCTTCCGTTGAATCGACATTTTCCCAGGCTGAAGAACCGCCGAGCACGTCGTCTACCTCTTTCAATCTCGGGTAACGCTTAATAACGATCTGTTGAAAAATTTCATAAACATGTGGACACGTCATACAGGCCAACCTATTTGAATCAGTACCTCGTACTTCAACATTAAGCAAGTTTCCACAATAAGGGCAAAAGTATGCCATTATTATCGATCTAAGAATAACATAAAGTAACAAAAATGGATAAAAATTATTCATATAAATTATATAGATTGGAACCCCGCTTAACGGCCACCCCAGAATAGCGGCCACTTTTAAAGTCCCGGTTAATATACTATAGAATATGGTTTCTTTCAAAAAGTTTCACAATTACGGCCATTTTTCTCGGTCCCGAGGGTGACCGTATTTCCGGGGTTCCACTGTAATTAAGGAGCGAATGTTTATTCATAATTATTTGAGGCGATTTCGTTATGTAAAGTTTATGCTTTTAGAACTCTGCAACTAAAATATGGGAACGAAAATTTCATGGATTCTGGTGATATGTGTATTGGTGGCTTTTCTACAGAATGCAAACACAGGGGAAATCTTAGCTGGAAATGGAGAAACATACAAACTCATCGGGATATCGACTCCGCGTGTGACCATAGGAGATAATGCTATAGTAAGTGCTGGAGCTTCAGTTGAGCTCAGGTGTCCAGTCAGTACTGTACCAGATGAGAATCCTATTATAGACTGGAATTTGAACGATAATAGACTCGAGTATGATGGTTTTAATGTTGTCGGATACCCTAACATTCGTCGTTACACTGAGATGTCTCTAAGCATCTACAACGTAACAGAAAATGAAGCTGCCAAATATTGTTGCATTCTCACCTTCTCAGTCGCCGAGACCAAGGGAGTAATTGAAACAACAGCATGTACTGAATTACAAATAGCTCCAAACTGTCCTGATGGCTGCCGAGGTGTGAGGGGAGGGAAGGGCTATCCTGGATCGAGAGGTCAAGAAGGAGCCATGGGAAGGCCAGGACTACCTGGTATTTGTTACCCTGAGGAATGCCCAAAACCAGAGACAGGGGTAAAGGGGGAAAAAGGAGCACCTGGTCCCAATGGTGAACGAGGACCGCCCGGAGTGAATGGAGATGTTGGTGCTCCTGGAGATGATGGGCCTCGGGGACAGAAGGGAAATGATGGAGACATGGGAGCTCGAGGGGATCAAGGTGGGCAGGGAGATGCTGGAGACCCGGGAGCAGATGGGTCACCTGGCGTCAAAGGAGAGCCTGGAGAAGAAGGCGAAAGAGGTGACGGTGGACCAATAGGAATGAAAGGAGACCCAGGAGATCAAGGGCCAACAGGGACAGGACCACCTGGAGAAGTAGGTGATGATGGGGAAATTGGAAGTCGAGGTGATAATGGGGATCAAGGGAGGAAGGGTACTAAAGGCAGTAAGGGTGTGCCTGGAGATAAAGGGGATGTAGGATCAGTTGGAAATCAGGGAGTTAAAGGGGAAACTGGAAGCAAGGGACCGGTTGGGATGAGAATTATAATTAAAGAATTAAATTCTACATTTAATTCTGACTGCAGCGATTATGAATTGGGTCAAATCGTCTATGATACATCAATAGACCGATTTGTTTACTGTGATGGAAACACATTTCAATGTATCCGCGATAGACCTTGTTTCGATGAGTGCGATCCAAACGAAGAACCAACTTTTCTAGAAACAGAGGCCGTGCCGGCAATGTGTACCAACTTAATCTATGTCATCGATGAATCTGCATCAATGGGACCTGAACATATCTGGCTATCTCAGGTATCTGAAGAAATCGACATAGCATTAACTGCATCCGGTTTTGTTTCTGCTGATACTTGCACCAATTATTATGGAGTTCTCAGATTCGGTGCTGATAGGAGTCTAGGTGTAGATCATATTGGTAGAATATTGGATTTAGGAGGAATAACATATAAAGGACAATTTTTAAACTACTGGGGGACGAGTGAAGAATTGACAAATCTAGTTAATGCATCTCAGTTCTTGGCTGCAGGGAGATTGGAAGATGGATATGCAGCTATTTACAGAGCACTACAACAGTATAAGTACATATACCCTGCATGTCGTAAGGTGGTTCTCATAACTGACGAAGATCGCGATAACTTAACTCCCACCCCTGACCCAACAAGTACTAGAATTCCAACTCTACTGAATCAAAATATGGCACAAACACTGAACACATTTAGTATCGTCCTCAGTGCTATTGTGCATCTGAATATAACGGTTAATCCATCCTATGGTATTGACAAAGATCGGATTCTTGCCATCTTACCAAATGATGTAATTTTATACTTGATAGATGATGACACTCTCGATACGATGTCCATCCCTGATGGTATCCAACTTACAATTCCTGATGCTAGTGATCAGACACAAAACACAAGAGATACTTATTATGAGATGGTCAGAGCTACTGGTGGTATTCTTTGGAGTCTGCCTGTATCGAGAGCTTTCAGGACAACTTTCACCAAAGCTTTCCTAATATATGAAATCATTCCTAATGTGCCCATAAGGGATGAGCCTCCCCCCGAAAATTGTGAGGTAGTAGGCTGTCAAAACTGCTCATGTACTGATGGCACTAACAACTGTGATCAAATAGAAGTACTCGATTTTGATACTACAAATCAATGTCGTCCAACTGAGTGCAATATGACACAGATTATAAGTGGTTTCAGACGGGCTTCGTGCGTAGATATGGTATTCGCAGTTGCTGAAACAAGTGCAATGGGAGATATCCATAATAATGTTAAAGATGTTGCAGGTCGTCTGGTAAGAAACTTGGCTGAGATAAACTTTGGGCAAGAGAACAGTCTTTGTTTAAATCAGTACTGTCTGATGACATTCGGTCAAGATAATGATCGTGTACCTGAGGGTTGTTATGGGACATCATTCCCTATATCACCTCAGGACCTGTGTGGTACATCAGTAGAAATTACACCATTAATTGTGGGGTTCGAATTTGAAGCGTCCGGATTTTCATCTGACGGTTACGCCGCAATTTATTCAGCACTGCGAAGATACCCAGCAGAATTTCAAGATCAATCGTGTCGACACATAACACTCATAACAAATGGGCCAAGAGCTAACTGTGGGAGTTTCCGGGATGGTAATATTATTGTTCCTGAACTAGACAGAGATTTTATTGAAGCTGAACTCGCCAGAGAAGAAGTGATCCTAAACGTGATCGTTGATGCTCAGTTTGAAGATGGTGAGGGAAATGCTGCACTTGGTATATACAAAGACACTGATGGTAGTATAAAAGCATTAGTAGTCATATCAGACCCGCCTGGTTATGAAGAAAGAGCTGGAGGTAAAGTAAAAGAAAATTCAGCAGGGTCAGCTATTGATATTTTCTATGTTATGTTAGCTTTGAGTCGGGGAGGGAGCGCATGGGACATCGAAAAGATGGGCTCCCAAACAGATGCATTCACCAAAGCATTTGTTAACAATGTTGTCGTAAGAAGCAGTCTGGCATGTGGACAAAGGGAAGCATGTGTTGAGTGCAGATGTGTGTCAGGAACCCTACAGCCATGTCAAGAAAGCTCAGCGTGTATTAGAGGTGAACCACCAATCCTTGAATGGACTTCAGGAAATACCACAATTACAACTGACAATGTGGTAGTCAATGTAGGCGGATTTGGAAATATGGAAGAGAGAGTGTATTATGGACTGGATGGTGATCTAGTGACAATGTTCACAATTGGATCACGTCTCAGGGCGGGAACACAGCCTGTCACTACATCTTGGTACTACGTTGATGTAAATGGGAATTTCATTCCTATTGAACAATCCATAGTAGCTAACTATGCATCAGTCTCTGAAACAAATCCATATAATCTAGTTTTCTCACAAGTTGGTGACAACATAGCGGGCTCCTATGTTCTAATCGCAGAAAATGCATTCGGAAATGATACACAGTTCACTACCATTGGTATCTTACCAAAATGGGACAAGACAATCTCAGGGACAGTCACAGGGACACAGGCACAATTCGGACAAACACTTGTTGCTAGGACAGGTTCAGAGCTGAGGATAACAGGAATTGTCAGAGAGGGCACACGGCCTTGGAGTTTCCAATGGTTCTATGGAGGAGTAGAACTTATACAAGGAGTAGATTACTCTTTTGAGTATGTAGGTAATACTGCGACTATAATCATCCATAACTTCCAATCTAATGGTGCAGGAGAGTATACTTCTATTGTTAGGAATCGGTATGGAGAAGACATACATACCTTCAATCTAATAGTCCAGACAGTCGTTTCTTGTGACAACAATCCAGATAGTACCAGCACAATATGCTCCAACTGCGATTCTAACATAGCAACAAAACAGGCAACACTCACTCTCTTCGCTCATTCATTTTCTCTCGACCAAGAAATTCAATGGCACAGAGAAATAAACAATAATCTTGAATTGATTCGCACAGATCAAATCGTCAGTGGACCAAATCAACTCGTGGTACCAATCAGAGATCTCTGCATCTACAAATATCAGGCTGTCGTAACTGGACTAAACAGATATGAATTTGAATGTCCATGTAATGACTGTGTTGAGAGAGGTGTTGAGAGAGATGGTGCAGGAGATATTCGTACAGTAGAAATTACAGTAGAATGTTGTGGTGCGAGTCAAACCCTGTTAACCGAGTCTGATTGTGGTGAAGATTTCTTCGCTGATATTTTACTAATCATTGACGTTTCTGCATCTATGGATACAGAACATGAATTCTTGAGATCTTTCTTGCCACGTTTTGAGAGCTCACTTCGTGAAAGCTGTGTTGGAAACAGTACAATCAATCAAAATCAATACACAGCTGTCGCATTCGGCAGTATAGGTGACAAAGAGAACCCATATTTCGTTGGTCCAAACCTTGACAGAGGTGGCCCTACTGATAATGTATATTTCACAATCGACATGAACGATGACAGTAATGTAACAAAGACAATAAAGCGGTTGCCTAAAATTGGGGAGCGTGAAGATGGATTTGCAGCGACGAATTTCGCGAAAAAATACGCACAAATAAGACCAAATTCTTTAAGATTTGCCATCCTTGTAACAGATGAACGTAGAGACTTCTTTTATGACAGCTTCGAAGAGATTGAGGCTGCAAGTTCTCTATTCAATAATTTCGTTGACTTTGGTAGGTCACTTTACGTGGACCTTTTCACACAGAATAATATAATTCCTATTCAAATCATCGATGTTACTCTCACAGCTACAGATGATGGGGGCTCATCCATTGATTGTTTGGGTGTGTCAAGTGCTGAGACATGTTTCTATAGGGTAGGAGGCTCTCAGGAGATTTTTAGACTCGAAAATACAGAGGTTATAAACACTGTAGATAATTCAGTAAGAGAGGAAATCCATAATGACTACCTACAGACCGCCCTAAATGCGACAGGGTACGTTTGGGATCTCAAGGTTATTCGAAGAAATGAAACCGGTAACTGGGACGCAATTACTGATGCCCTCACAAGTGAGGTTCTTGTGCGGGCAAGAGAAGAATTAACTCAGTGCCGAAATTGTGAATGCTTTCCTGGAGGGAGAGAGTGTACAATTGTCTCGGTAGATCAACAAGCAAGATGTAAATGTGAAAAGAATTTCCCAAACAATACCGAATATTGCGACTGCATACTTGGTCAGGTGGAAACTATTGACTATTGTAGATGTCGTTACATCGATAATCTTGAACATAAAATCTGCAACGCTGTGGGTACCATCGAGCTTACCTACTCATGATTCATCAAGACAAGTATTTACTCATTCGTTAATTAGTTCAGACTTATTTATAGTACATTAGGTGCTATGAAAGTATTATCTTATCCCCTTTGTTATTAGCGTGTGAACTTGTTAACCTCTCAATCCTAACCTTGTATTAGTCAATCCATGAACAAGATACACAATTATTATTTGTGATATGTATTATACATGTACATTTGATTGATTCATTGATTAAACTAATTTAGACAAAGGGCTCTCAGTTTGAAGGGAATTTTAATAAATATCAGCGAACTAAGCTAATGAATAATTAAGCAATATCTATCGATCTTCTTAATAATTAGAATAGTAGCAAAACAAAAAATAGGTATTAACTTAGAGTTCTGTAAAAACTATACCTAATTAGAACAAAATAAATGTAATGAGTACTTGAATTTCTAGCCTGACTTACTAACAACAAAATTATCAGCTATTATACTACTTTAAGTTCGAATGTAACTGGATTCGAGCCCAGTTGATTGCAAGTAAGATCGAAATCTAGTTCATAATCTCCAGCTTTTGCAATGCTTGTGGAAATTACTTCCTCAATAGATTGTCCTGGGGCCATAGATTCAGCAACTACCTTCTCAAATCCTTTGGTTGCACCACGAATGGGAGATAATTCGAAAGTGAGATTGGAGAGAGTTGCTTTTTTAAGCGTGTTTGTATATTTAACTTGAATGTCAAATAACTCCCCAGCTTTCACTGAAATAGGTAATGTTATCATTGGAGGATCAGTTTTGAAGTTAGCTGTATCAATGCTAACGGAAGTTTCGCCAGTTTCAGCAATTTTAACATAAGTAAAGGATTGAACGAAAACTTTATCAAATATACAGCCTTCGTAGTACTCTTGTAAAACTGAGAGATTAAATTCAGTAGAAGTTCCAGCATCAATCACAATACCTTCAGCTTGTGTTGTGAAAATCTTTGTGATACGAACACCATTGTAACGAACCAAATATCCATGAATTGATACAGAAAATGTCCTATTTTCTGAGGAATTAGAAACCACTTTTAATACTCCTTGACCATCTTGTCCGACCTGAATATCTTGGAGGTCAAATACCACACTCAAGTCTGGTTTCACTAAAGATATACAATAATTAAATTACCCATTAAATATCCTAAATAATAAATAAGAATACAAACCTGGAGCTGTACCCGCTCCAATTCCACGACCAATTGAGGTAAAAGCAATTCTCTCCTCAATAGATCCTTCTGCAAACTTGTAATCCAGGGTTAGATCCTCTCTACCCCCAGAACCAACCTTCTTAGTACTGATGAACTTACCAATCCGTGCTATATCTCTTGATATCTAATAGGGGTAAGTTTAAAACAAGTATCAGTTTCAAAAATAAACACACTCGGCTAACCTCTTTGAAAGTAGAATCAGCTTGCCTCTGTTGTAGCACATAATCAGCATTAACCTCTCCGAATATGAACATGGTATCGTATCTTACTGATTTACCAGACTTGATTGCAAATACTGGACAAGGTCCACACTGGTATTTCCCATCACTCAGTTCTTGAGGCGTAGAGTCCAAAGCTTGCCAACCTCCATAGCTCCCAGAGGCTAAATCAGGCCTCTGCATCCAAACTTCATTCCAAACATGGAAATTCCTGTATGAAATATAGATTACAATAAAACTAACTTCAAATAGTAAGTATAAGAGAGTACCATGTAGAATCATTGGTCATGTCATCCAATACATTTCCTTTCTCATCAATAAACACATCTACTATTCTATTGTATCCACCGGTCATCTCTAAGTCTTTCCTATCAGTATCTTTATAGTCATGGGCTGATGCGTAGTTAGTAACAGAGCGAGCTGCTATACCAGCTGTTCTGCATAGTGTAGTTAATACACCAGAGAATACCCAGCACTGACCGTACTTCACGATGTCACCTGATTTTACAAATTGATTCAGAATCATTGCAGAGCCTGTCCAAGCAGTAGGAGCCTTGCCTCCTGAATAATCTCCACTCCAATTCCCAACTAATACTCTGTCATTAACTCTGTAACTGAGAGCACGTGCTATCGAAATAGGAGAGGTTTTATCTTCCATTTGAACTTCTTTCATGATCTATTTATTATGAGAATTTATACTACAACAATATATATGTACTGTAGTCAAAATGTAACTTACTTCAATCAGAGCCAAAAGAGATTGAGGCTCGAATTGTCCAAAATACCAGGCCCTAGAAGCCTTACCTCCCCACCAAATCCTTCCTCTCTCTCTTAACACATACTCTCTCAGTCTATCCTCTCCTTCCATGTAGACAAGATCTTCTTTGCACCATGGATTAAACAAAACAACCATTTCTTTATCGCTCAGAACTGAGAGTGTTCTCTCTTCAGATTCGATAGCAGCTAGTTTAGAAGCAGATTCATCTCCTATTACAAACAAATCTACATATAACTACATAACTATAATAATGTATGTTAGTAGGGTACCAGTTGAGCTCCTCCTCCTACGGACAGGTCCCTTCACTTGCTCTATAATGATTGATATCTTTGCTGGAGATGCTATAGGAGTGCTACGAGGATCTAGTGTTACGGTTGTGGATAGAGAAGTTGCTTTTCTGACTGTCATGCGGAAATTCTTAGCTGGGATTAGGACAGTAACATTAGACGAATTCTGTGGATACTGTAAGTATATTTCTTTGGGATGGAATTGGTCTAGGAGTAGAGAAGTATCGCTTGTCTCTACAGTCAGTGTGAATGCCTGCCCCCTCCTCACTATGTAGTACTCATCTAAGTCCTCGAACTCAGAGATATGATGAGAAGTCAGGGATTTTGAATCAAGTTTGATAGATAAATCTGACATATCTAGTGTATACTACACACAGGCTAAAAATAATATCTGTATTCAAATTACATTGGAAAAGTAGAAAACGTTCGAAGTATTCGTCACAAACTGCAAATGATTTCTAAAATTAAAAATCACTAACTCTCCCTTTCCTCTCCCAGTCCCCATACCTGGTGGGTTCTAGACCCCTGGGACCACCCCTTTCCCCAGTAACAGGATTAACGTGTACGCCCCCTTCATCTAGAACAGATGCGTCATTGGGGCGAGCTGTTTCTTTCCTACATTTATTCTTTGCTTTTTCAGTATTAGTGTTATCACCTGTAGGAATGTCTGTTGAAAATTGGTATATTGTAACTGTGGGAGTTGATTGTAAGTTGTATAGCAAAGGAATTCTAGGCAATACTCTAGCATTATATCTTAGCAGATGAAGCATTGGTTGGGTGATAATTCAGTGACTAATAAAGAGACAAACAATAAATCTGAATAATTAATCATGTTCTACTTTCTACTCAACTTAATTGGGTGGTTTTGAGGTGTTTTGAGGTGTTTTGAGGTGTTTTAAGGTGCCAATTAATAACACAAGTTATAATTATCACATTAAATAAATAAATAATAAAAGTATAATAATACAAACAAATATAACACGATATACTTGTTCTAACAACCTAAACTTAACAGAAGTAATATAAGGAGGATAAATAAGGGGGTAACTCAAAATAGATTAGTTCAAAATTATAATTTCGAAGTGACGGGGTTGTACAGTTATGTTTTGGGGTTTCTGGGAGAACCTATGCGTCCTAACTTCTTTACAAAATTCTTTCCCTTTTTGAAGACACCTTTTCGCGGTTTTTCCTGGATGAGGTTGGCAATATCCTCGGCATCATTGTCAGAAAAGATTTCTGGAAGAGGTGAAACGCCGCTAGCTTGTTCGAGCTGTACTTCACTGAAATCAGTATCTAACTCAGTAACAAAGTTAGAAGGTATAAGACCCTGAATCCCATCCATTTCACCCTGAAAGAACCCATACTTATCCATATCAGGCTGTATTCTTAATATATCACCCTCTTTGAATGCCAGCTCTATTTCAGGATTTTCATTAGGAGACATTGTATAAGGATCGTATGAGTATAAAGCCAATACCTGTACTTGTTTCGATTTAGGTAACTGAGGATCTGGAGTAGAGGCAATTAGAGATTGAGAATCTGAGCTCTGTGGCCTGTTCGTGCTCTGATTCGTAGCTCGAGTTGTATCTAGAGTTTGTATATCAGATTCGCAATACTCTTGTACAAAGTTAGAAGGCACAAGCCCTTTCTTCCCATTAAGTTCTCCGAAGTAGAAACCATCTTCCATCACACATCCGAATACAGTAATTAAGTCGCCTCCTTTGAAGCTTAGTTCAAACTCGTGGTTATCATTAGGTGAGTCAATAATTGCATTATAGTCGTAGATAGCAACCACATTATGAGAAGGTTCTAGAATGGTGGATGAGCTGGTAGCAGGGGAGATCGTGTCGGCTAGAGAAGCAGGGAGAGAGAAGTGAGAAGAGGCTGTAGAAGGCCGTGAATGAGAGGAATATATTGGTGGATGTTGAATTGTACAGGGGTGTGAACATAAATCATTATCAGATAGAGTAATGAGTTGAATAGTTAGAGGGACACCCGAGGTCATTCCTTCTAGCAAACACTTTACCTGCAGGGCACCGATCACATCCTTCTTAGGTTCATTGTTAACAAGAGCTCTGTATCCTAGCACGTAAGCTCCATTAGATTTACCGGAGGAAGATAATTTTGGAGGCTCCCAGCTGAGAACAATACTGTCTTGAAATACCTTATCAACACAGAGGTCAGATACACACATTGGAATTCTAACTCCTGAGTGTCTAACCTCGTTGTTGTCGTCTTCACTTGAGGAATAAGCTTCTTCTCCTACACTTCTAATCCTATCCTTCTTCTCAGGTGACAGAGACTGGTGCAGTAGTCTCTGTCTAGCTAATGTATCTGATATTATCAATTCTTCTATGAAGTTAGCAGGCACTAATCCAGCAGTACCTCCGTGTGTAGCTTGATAGTGAGCAGTAGCATTCATGTCTCCATGCACTACTATAATATCACCAGCTTTAAGAGGGAGTTGTCTCTCAGGATGTCCTGTAGTGCAAAGACTCATAGGATCATAGTCAAACAGAGTAACGAATAGACGGGGCTCTAAGAACCTGGACTGAGGACTATCAAGCAGACTAGCAGTGATAGAGTGCTCATCTCCTAAAGAACCGGGGCTAGACTTTTCGTGCTGATTGCGTTGTGTCTCTGTTGAAATTATAAGTTTTAAATCTGAAACCTGAGAACGTAGATCTTGTATCATCCTGTTTTTCTGAGTTAAATCCTTTTCTTGATCCTGAAAAGACTGCAGAGTAGCTCGTGCCTCTTCCAGCTCCTCCTCTAGAGCTGAGAAAGCTTCTTGGAACTCAGCTAACTCCTGTCGCATCATTTCTTTATCATTATCAATCTCAACAATAATATTATTGAAACTAAACTCGTCACTAGTGCCAGTATTTTCAGGGTTCTGATTAAGAGAGATATGTTCAATGATGCCTTGTATAACATGTAAATGTTTCTTAGTAGCTTCTGGTGTTCCCTCTCTCATGTTAAGGAGAGCTGCTTCTATGTGTACTTTAAGTTCTCGTTTCATATCGTTATCACAAACACTACTAGGACTATCCAATGGTGCAATAGGCTTACTTTCACTCATTTGTAATGCATTCTGTAGGGCATCAGCTAATTTAGCCTCAGTCTCGTGTAGGTTGTATTGTATCTGGTCTAGTTCTGTCTGTTTAGCTAGTAATGTCTTTTCCATCTCTTGCTCCTGATTATCTCGCTCTCTCTGCACTTCTTCCAGTTGCTGAGTTAGAGCTTGTACCCGAGAGCGTAAAAGAGATGCGTCAGGAGATGATTTTGCCTCTCCGGATTTGTCTGCCGTAGTTGTAATAGAACGGAGATGATCAATCTCTGTCTGAGCCTCACTAAGCTGTAAGGAATAAGCTTCCACCATATTATTCTTCTCTTCATTTAATTTACTAATTTCCTTATTCAGAGATTCTCTACAGATCTGTAGATCCAACTGAGATTCCTCTTTCTCTAGTTTCAATACTCTAATATCTCCTTCTAGCTCTCTCTCCTTGTCTCTTAATCTTTCCAGCTGATTTCTGTTAGTCTCTAGCTCACACTCTATAATTCCCAGCTGATCAGCTCTCATCTGTAACACAGCATTCTCATCTGAAGTTTTCTTGTTCAGCTGTTCTAAGTTTTGTATCTTTTCATTCAAATGCTGCTCACCCATTAAACTAACCTCTGCTACAGTTAATCTGTCTCTCATCTGATCTCTGTCATCCTGAGCTTTAGCTAGCTCTTGCTTAACTTGTTCTAATCTCTCCAGGAGATCTTCTCTCTCAACTTCTTCTTTATCTTTCAGCTCTGTTATAGCATTTAGAGACTCTCTCAATTCACTCACTTCATTAGAAAGAAGTATTTTATCATTAGAGATATTTCCAAGTGCTTCTTGAGCAGATTTCAGCTCCGTTTCAAGGTGCTGGACCTCTTGATTTTTCATCTCCTCTAAATTAGTATGCTCTATCTTGTCACTAGACAGCTGATCCAGTCTTGCTTCCAGCTGAGCGGTATTATCAATAGCTTCTGATAAACTGATCTCTAACTCTGTAACTCTATTAATCTTATCATCTAACTGCTCATGTAATCGGGACCTCTCAGATTTGACAAGTGACAGTTCTTCCTCGTGAGCTACGCTTTTCACTTTAATATCTTGTTGTAATTGTTCAATCTGTTCGTGTAATTGTACAACAGTAATTTGCCTGTCCTCCTCAGCAGCAATATTTGTTTGTAATTCTCCTTCAAGCTCATTTATTCTGTCATTAGCCACACTCAGCTCTGCTTCTGTAGAGCTTAGAGATTGAGTTAGATAGGAAATTCGTTGGTCTAGCTCAGAATTATCAATAGTCCCAGCTTGTATAGCTAACTCAGATTCTAGTTCTGCTATTCGCTCATTGCTAAGTTTAAGCTCACTCTCAATTCTCTCTAATTCATCAGATCTCTTCAATTCAGATTCAATACTCTCCTCTTTATTGTTGCTAGCCTCATTCAGTTCATTGAGTAAGCTGTTAGCTCTCTGTAGTGTTATATGTTCCAGGTGTAACTGTACTATAGAAGCTTTCAATTCGTCTCTCTCAAATATGACCTGATCCATCTCAGCTTGTATGAAGCTTGCTTGTGATGCATTCTCCCATTCCTTCTCACTGGCATTGTTCTGATCTGTAATCAGTTGATTTGATTGCTTCATAGCGTTGTCTCTCTCCTCACTGAGAAGTTTCTTTGAATGTTTGAGGAGATCAATTCGTTTCTTTAGGTCTTCTCGTTCTTTCTCCAAGTTCTGTATTGTATCCTTATGGCCAGTTAATTCTGATTGTAAGCGTTTTAGCTCAACCTGTGCTCTCTCCAATTGCTGTCTGCCCAATTTATGACGTAAATTTTTACTCTTCTCAGCTGATAACTCTTGCTTAGCTGTAGTGATTAGTTCCTCAAATTTAGTTTGATTTAGTTTCAACTTCTTAGCCTCTCCTAGGGCTTGTTTTTCTCTTTCCTCAGTTCTACGCAGAGAACTGGATAGGTCACTGCATTTGGAACTCAATTTCCTGTTGTCTTCTTTCAGAGGATCAGAGGATATCTGCCCCTTCTTCAACTTATCTAACAATTCCTGTTTTTCTCCATTTAACTTTTTCACTTTTTCGTCTAGCCTATGAGCAAGAGCACTCAACTCAGCGTTCTTGTGCATAACAGATCTATCTTTATCCGTAACTGGACTAGCTAAACTTACTTCTTCTGGTCCACCTGTAACCACTTCTTTATAGTGCAGAGGCGTTGTGACGTCAGAATAAGATCGATCTCCTATGGATGCTTCTCGTGAGTCCAGTAGAGCCCTGGGGCTAGCTTTTTCCAGAGATAAACCACCCTTCAACCTGGCTAATGTAGCTTCAAGCTCATCAACTTTACTCTCCATACGAAGCGCCCGTTCATTTACATGATCCAGTTCTCTCTTCTTATCTCTCAACTCCTTATCTCGAGACCTCAACTCATCATGTTGCTTCCTGAGATCTTGTCCACCCGCACGACGTAGCACCTCTACTTCACTATCATGCTGTTGAGAGAATTTACGTAGATCTTCTTCAGCACGTCTCTTTGCAACTTCTAAGTTCTGTTGCTGTACTTTCAATCTAGCTGTCTCCTGTCTCAACTGTCGTATGTCTCCTTGTAAACGCACGACTTCACTCTGCCAGTGAGATTCAGAGCTCTTCAGTTGTCCCTGATTCTGTCTCTCTAGTTTCAGCTGAAGTTCATTGTGTTTGTGTCGAGCTGTGTCTCTCTCTTCCTTCCTTACTCGTACTAACGTCTCCTGAGCATCTTTCTTGATAAACTTCAACTGTTCCTTCTCAGAATCCAAATATTTACGTAATTTCACAACTTGATTCCTGAGACGTTCATTCTCCTTCTTATATGACGTCAGCTGCCAATTCTGGCTAGGTTTGCTCGGCTCAGCTGATAGAGAGAATGTGTCCAGTTGGGAGGTGTCAGGTGCTGATAGGTCTGAGAGGGTGAGAGTATCTATAATTCTGTCTGTAGGAAGTAGGGATTCATTGGCTTTTGTATTTATGTCCAGTTCAATGGCTTCTTCCAAGGCTTCTGGGCTTGTAGCCATTTTGAATTTGGATGCAACTAGGTATGTGAACAACACTGCGCTATTGGAAAATACTAGAGAATAACAATAATCTAGTCATGAGTGAATCGATTTCCCAAACACTATCTACGAGTATGAATCAGGGTATTTCATGAAGTAACCTAATAAACTTGTTTGATAGAACATTACTAGTAAGTTTGAGCGGGGGAACACTATTAGTTGTGACGCCGGGACCAGTTATAATATAGCTGACTACAAGTAATCCCTCGGACCAGTATAGTCGACTATAATTGCACAACTGGCCCGGGGATACTTATAGTAAACCATACTGACCCTTAAAGCCTTACATGCCATGATTTTTCCACCCCGAACTGTTACTGCCAGGCCGACCAGGATAGCGTAGCACCCGGACCATTAAAGCGTACAGAACACAAATTTGATAGAAGACTAATTCGACTAATACGTAACCTTTTGTAAAGTAGAACTTTCCATGTGGAGGTGGATGTCCCTGGAAGGTGAATATACGTCGAAGCAAAATTATAGAAATTTAGATATTAAAATGTCCTCGTAAACTACACTACCTGGCCTAAGGTATTGGAACACCCTGCCACAATTGACACCTTGCACTACAGGCATGTCACCTTTGTTTATAGACTAAAGATCTATTCTAACAATTGTAACATAAATACGTATACCATAAACAACAAATGATAAGAAGAAGAAGCTATTGTCCTACTTTCTGATATATTCATAAAATCTTTCAACGTATTCTCGCCGTATGCCACAAGTGGTGTAGTGTTCTAATACTTCAGGGCAGGCAGTGCATTATTATGTTAGAGAAATAATGCGGGCATCATTTACACATGGATTAGAATGTTATAACTAAACTCTAAATATATACGTAGTGTCTTCTAACACATTAATCATGAGTAGTAATTAAGCTATATTTCCTGCAATTTGCAGTACGCAGTGCCTAGGAAAGCAACATATACATTAGATATTCTTGTCGAGTTGACCAAAGTATATTTCCATTTGTCAACAAAATACGTAGTAATTATGTAGAACTGATAATCACTAATCTGAGCCCCACAATATAATTAACAAGTATGTAACAAATTAGGCAATCGCATAATCTAAGTTTGATTAGGCCACTGTTAGTCGGAAACTTGTTTCAGCTCCACCGCCCTCATCGAGTTTACTTGCAGCAGGAATATTGCCATTGTTGGAATTTTGGTCATTACTTCACTATTTCTCAGTGAAATTCATCTACACACAACATTTCTACTAACAAACGGGTCAATAGTAGCTCGTATTAACATTGACACACTCAATTAACATTTTTGAAGTATAATTATTATACTTTTCCTTGAATTGGCCTCTTTACGCTATCATAACGTCATAAAAGATAATGATAATGAGCTGCCCGCCAGCATGCATACTAGATCAAAGTCATGTGGAGCTGAAACAAGTTTCTCATTAACAGGGGCCTTAAGTATAGAAACCTATGAGCTATGACCATAGACGCAGAACCCGGAGTGGCAGAGGGCTTGGGGGTCGTTCAAGTTGGGCGTCCCTGCCTATGATTGATTCATATAAATTGATAGAATGTGTTTATTACAGTATTAGAGAATTGAAACACAAAAACAAGAAAGATGGTTAAATATGCTGCTAAATGTAAGAAGAGAGAATGCTATGATAAATAAAACAGAAAATAAAGAAAGTAATGAGTAAGGGGAAACTGTTTGAAGAATCACTCCTTCTTCCTCAGTTTTTCATCGTTCCTATTGCGATAGCGCCTTATCCAAAAAATGGTCTCCATTACGATAAGAAACACGACATAAGCGAAGAGAATGATGTACCAGATAATCCACACTGGTCTAGGGGAGATTATCAAGAAAAGCCCTAAACATATGTTAACTAGACCCATGAGTAAAGCGATACGCCCAGTCACCATGTGGATAAAGTACCAAATCCAACGGAATACAGAATCTTTCTCTCCTTTCTTGTGGTCAGGACGATAAAGGGCATTGATCGGCTGCCAGAGAGCAAGAGCCATTGCCACTATACCAATCATGGCATGAGGGAAGTATGGTTTGCTTCTATTGAGGAATCCTAGAATAAAACCGGCAACAGCTAAGGTGAGGCCAAGCAACTGAAACGTAATGTGTAAATAGAACCAGAGAGGATTTGCAAACTGTGCATAACGTGCAATCACAGCACCCATTTGGAAACATACACCCCAAGCAAGGAACATAAGAATTCCATGTGCAATTTCTGTAGTGAAGAAGTGTTGAGGACAAGGAATGTCTTCATTCTCTTTATAATCACCAGAAAGTGTCCAAAGCTCTTGTCCACTACTTCCTCCAAATACAAACACTAAGCCGTATCCTGTAATCATATTATGATTGTCTCTCCAGGTAGGTACACCATTTACTGGATCAGGTTCTGCGATTCTTCGAAACCATTTCTGAGGAGTTGTCAAGTCTAGAATATCCACTTCATCATCTGAGGGTGTGGAAGTAGAGACTGTAGAGATAACTTTACTATCAATCCGTCCACCATACAATACAGCACTGGCCGAGTTATTGGGAAGATTACTCATTTGCACAAAGCTTCGAGGAGCGAGACAGTTGGGTAGTTGAATCCAGGTCCTAGAAGGTAAATCGAAGTACCAACTGTCCCATGAAGGACACGGCCCTCCACTTAAATACCCCAGAGAGTTGAGACAACCTCCAAATATTGCAAACGTATCCTCAGTCAAAAAAGTACCAGCATTCAGACAACGTGAGTGAGGACCAGATGGATCGTAAGAATTGAAAGAAGGAGAGATTAATCGCCACTCCGCAGTAGATGTTCGTGTGATGTTAGTTAGGTCAATGATAAAAGTGTCTGAATTGCGATAAGTTCCTCCGAATCCCATTGTCAGAAAAAACTCACAAGTACCTGGCACCACTCCACTACTTCCTGCATATCTCACGGCAGGAATGGTTCCTGTTGCATTTATGGAGTACCAGTTTTGGGAATCGAATCTGTAATACCAAATGTCATTCAAATTTACTTTGTTGTTGTCCTGACCACCAGCTACTACAAATATCTCTTCCGACTCGCAAACACCTGAATAATGGTAAAACCTTGGCGAAGGCGCATTAGTAGTGTTTATTTGTGACCAATTACAAGCTACATTTCCCCCACGTGGGCCTAGTAACTGGCAGATGAACGTGTCTGCAGTTATTCCTGTATTACCAATCCCGCCAAAATATATCAACTGTTGTCGTTTGTCAAGATAACCAAGAGCTCCTAGCTGATACGAGGATGGGAAATCATCAGAAGATGTAGCTACTTTCTGCCATGTCAGAGGTATTGCATTTAGCTGGACGACGATAAGCAAGAGGAGCGTGAGATAAATGAACTTGATCATAGTAGTAAATAAGAAATAATAATAGGCCTCAAACAATCTTATATATACGATTCATTATAAGAACCCATACAAATAGGCGACTAATGATGATTCCAAATTTGATAACTTCGCTCATTCAAAGTAATAGTTGCCATTACATAATAGTGAGGACTAACAATTGTGATTTCTGTATTAACCGGTCCGGACCGTCCAGAGTGTGTGTGTTTGTGTTTCTCCACTTTGTATTATAATGATAGGGGAAGATGATCTGCCGATATAATATAGGGAACAACATATCCTTCTGTTGACGATATAGGAAAATTAAAGAATTACATAGGGGTAATCAAGTATACTTTCACACTTTGGAAATAATCATATGTAAATTTATTGGTTGTTTTATGAATATAAAGTAAACAAATAGTTGAAATCTCGAAAGACTTGCTCTTAAGGGCTACAATGGGGTAACAAAGTTCGCTATATCCGAATTTCGCATTTTCAAGTTTCTTATATGTAAATTTATTGTGGTTTTTATGAATATAAAATAAAAAATTGTTGAAATATTAATTTATTAATTCAATTTTGCAATTTTATACTTTGCTAAATTCGAGGCACGAAGTGCCGAGTCCCGTGCGAACACTAAGTGTTCGCAAGCCGCACAGCGTGTGCAAGCGAAGCGCCTCGTTAAATAATAAATACTCGCCATATACTTAGATGAAAATGTGTCGTAAATACTTGTAATACAAATTTTTGTAATATTATCTGCAAGCATCAGCCATATCTGAGATAGGAAGATTATATTATGTACCATTCAATAGATATGGATATACGGGTATGTATGCATATAACCAAGCGTATGAAATAATATATGTGTGTATGTGATATTTGCCTATTAGGTGCCCCGTTTATTAAAAGTTTGTAAAAGCGAGCATTATTTTTCCAAAATCTACATTTATAATTTCAAATTCGGCGCAACCTATAAAATTGTATACTACTGCTAGTAACAAACAATTGAAATATTTTAGATTTCCAAAGTCTGGATGGAGCTAAAGTTGATATCAATAGTTGCTTTGCTACTCTTTATACTGAATCTGCAGTGCAAACTTAGTTTGGGAAAGGGATCTGATAGCGTAGGAGCAGCTGCATCAAATAGGAATGCAAGACAGGGCTACGACTACTACTACTATGATTACTACACCACCAGCTATCCATACTACGACTACTATGATTACAATTACTATGATTACAATTACTATGATTACTACACCACCGGCTATCCATACTACTACTACACTGGATCCTATGTTGCTGGGTGGGTATACGTAGCAGGCATTTTTGGATGTTGTATTATCTGTTTGCCATGCATCATAACAGCAATAGTACTTTGCTGCTGTTGTGCTCTCGGAGGTAAGAGAACTAATCACACGATAACCACTACAACGACTACAGGTTATACAGAATTCCATGAAAAACAAGAACCAATAGTTTACCCACAAGTTGGTTACCCTCAGCCAGTACAAGCAAATATTCAATACCCAACAGCTGGGCAAGGGTATTACCCGAATACCGCACCTGCTGATCCGGTAGAGTCCCAGGATGGTCTGTATCCAACCGACAAGCTACTCCCGCCTACAACCTAGTATCAGAAGTAATCCAAGATCAGACCCCAACCCATGGTATCGGGTTTAGGTTTTGAGTAGTGTTTGATCCTAAGTATTACTAAGTGAACTATTTTAGAGTCAGAATGTATAGTGGTGATTAGTTGTCAGTATTATTGATGTGTCTATATTAATTCCTTAAATTTAAATCTCGGGTTAAGTTGACATAATTATTGATTATTTCAGTTAATTAGCGGACCTCTTGGCTTCGATAAGTTCAATTTTGTTCAATCCTGGCGTTTCGTCAGATATTTGGTCTATTAATTTCCTGTATGGACTATTACACACGCCATTTCCTTAAGTGTAAATGAAAGTACATGAAATGATAAGTTTGTGCCTCAAATTTATTGCGTATGCTATCAATAATAAAGATGGCACGGATACAGATTATAATTAAAGAATAGCTTGCATAAACACATATGAAACCATTAGGCCCAGTGCAAAAGCCATGAAATTAAAGAATTATAAATATCTACAATATACATATATTATGGATAATAATTTCTAGTGGATTCTTCAATTATAAATGAAATGATATAGTTGGGAAATATTTGACACGAATTAATGAAATACGTCTGTATGTGTAAATTAATAGGCCGTATAGAATATACTTTGCTATTAATAATTTAATACCTAAACTTTATTTCTAATAGCACATGGAGCTAAAGTTGATATCAATAGTTGCTTTGCTACTCTTTATACTGAGTCTGCAATGCCAGCTCAGTTTGGGGGAGGAATCTGATAGCGTAGGAGCAGCAGTACCGGAGAGGGATGTGAGACAGACCATCTACTACTACTACTACGACTACAACTCCAACAGCTACTACACCAATTACTACTACACCAGTTACTACTATCCAGCAGCATACATAATTGGTGGCATAATATGTTGTTGCGTTTTCTGCAGTCCCTGTATCATAACAGCAATAGTAGTTTGTTGCTGCTTTATGATTCCAGGGTGTCCTCTGGGCAATAGGAACTCTAATCAGGTAGTAACGACCACTACAGTAAATGCAGGAGGTAATCCAGGATATCCTGAAAAAACAGCGCCAACAGCATATCCCCAAACAGGTTACCCGCCACAGGCTGGTTACCCTCAGCCAGTGCAAACTTATCCCCAGTACCCTGCCACTCAAGGGTATTACCCAGATACCGCACCTGCTCAGGCGTATCCGCCACAGACAGAGCCGGTAAAGTCTGCAGATGGGTACAACTATCCTCCTAACCCTGGCTACAATCCGTATCCAACCGATCAGGCCCCTCCCACCTACAATGCAGCCCAGGAACAGCCCCAAACCCATGGTATAGGGTTCCAGTCTTGAGTTATGTGTGATATTTATGAGCCTGACTTATAAGTATTAATTAATCAGTGAATTATTTTAGAGTCCAGTAAGTATTGAGCTGATTAGTTATGTAAATTACTTTATTGTTTGTATTATTATTATTATTGTATGTGATTGAGAAAGGTGTGCTTAGGTGTAAAGTATAGAAACATTGTAATAAACCACATGAATAGTTTATTAGGAGAGGTATTCATCTTCCATCTCATGGAAATCATATTGTATATATCAGTTACTTACACATTAGAACAAGGATATTTACGGGCTGAAATAAGATTTCATCTTTTGCAATCATTTTGAATATATCAGTGACTACACCCAAGATGTGTAGTATAAATTCTGTAACTTTCTTTTCTGATTACAAAGAAAAATAACAATCCATCTGCACATTATAAGTACATTTTCGATTAACAAGGAAAGAGAGTTGCGATATGATGATTTCCACACTGGCATTTCTATCCATTGTAATTGGCCTACACTTTGAAATAGTTCTGGGGGGAGACATTTCATTTGCTGTTTCTATTTTGGATCAACTTGGACTTTTGTTACCAGGTTGCGCCATTGGTTTAGCCATTCTCTTATCGCCATTTCTCTGCCATTTGGGGTCTTCATCGATATTACAATTATAGAAAGATAAGAAGACTGAAAGCAAAACTGAGAGCAAATATAATCGAGGCCCTAACTACCATACCGATACCAGAAGGGAACCATAATCCAGCAATATCAACCTATTCTACCAATCCTACCAGTGCTCTACTAACAAACATCACTCCTAGCGACAAAGAATACATTAAGGAATTGGCTGAGACGAATCTAAAATGTAGTACATACACAAGTATATGTACTGTTATGTGTCCTCTGATGCTATAAATTTTTAGTTTGACATGATATGATATTATGTATGCTAACGGAAACCTAGCCATTTAACTGAGAGATTCACAACTTACCATGAAACCTGAAATAGAATAAATAATATTATTAAGATAGTTATTATTAATATTAAATGAATACAATAATATAACAGTTATTCGATTGACCCTCTAGTCATCTCGGCGTTGTATCTCCTATATGTCAAACCTATGAAACAGCATTAATATTAGTAGATGGAATAGGTTCTACTTGCATCATTACAGCGTCATTGTATGGAGGAGGAGGTTCAAATTGGGATTCACTAGGTGGAGCTGTAGGGGAAACTGACGGTTTTGCTCTATTAACTATCTCTTTTGCCTCTGCTATGTCTCTGAGGGTAAGATTGGTTGGAACACGACGTGTAGGAGTGTTATGTCGTGCTGAAGTATTTGGTACAGTAGGTTTATATAAGATCACACGAGGAAGTTCAGATTGAGATTGAGGGGTAGCAACATTCGGGGGAGTATAAGATTGATTTGGTTGAGAACTTTCTGAGCGAAAATTAAATATTCTATTTTTAGTTTTAGGTATAATTCTTCCGTCCCTACCACGTATGCTAATCTCTTGGTTGTGTAGTAGACATCCTGGCATACGAACACAAATGCAAAGTATAACAATACACGTTATCAATGGGAGACAACCACATGAAATGCAAAATAATATAGCCCACCCACCCGAACTAATAAATTCTGACATTTTTACAAGGTTCTTACAATCTACAATGCGTAGATGTTTGTTTATTATATTCAATTGAGGGAGAGGCTTAAGTTCAATGCCTATATACACATATAGGTAATTATGCCCGAATAATATATGAATAGGTTATTCCATATAGCAGGTTTCTGAAAGTCACAGGTTTGGGATTTTATGCAAAAAATTTTTTGTTGAAAGAAAATGTTTTCAGATCACAAAATAAAAAAAATGCTCAATTAAATGCTACTCATTGCAATTAATAGTTTAAATATCTCAAATATACATTGGGTTTGCGGTCATAAAAAGTATACAAAACAACAACTTTAATGGATAAATTGGTTAATGATTCGTGAATACAGATTCTTAAGAAGTGGAATAGTGAATGGTCAATTCAGCTCAATTTCTAATACGTAGGATACAGCGAGTTAGATCTCATCCTAGCGGGAATCATAGGATTAGAAAATGCTGTAGGCATAGTGTTCTTGGTTTTCTGCGGAAAAGGTATCGGGCGTAGCACGTGTTGATGATCACGTGGATAAGCTAAACCGTTCCCAACATTTGGATAAGAGGAAGGTGTACTAGTATAAGGCCCTAGAGAATGGCGAGGAGGAGAGGATATATTTTGAGTGAGATTATGCTGTCTACTCTCTTCAGGCTTTCTTTTTCTAGGCATAGCAACCGGTAACTGAGAGTTTGATGATACTAGTCGTTTACTTTTAGGAGGAACAGCTGGTGCAACAAGGCTGATATCATCTCTTGTGTTTATGCTATTACCGTTATGGTACATTGTATTGTTGTGGAATGTAGGCAGTGTAAAAGATTGCAAGCTTTGATCACGTTTGAATTTATATGATTGAGTTGGTGTAGGCCCTGTACGGGAGGGAAGTTCTGAAATAGGAGGAGGAGCAACACGTCGGCTTATTGGAGGGAGAAGGGGGGAGAAGCAAGAAGAGAGAGGAGTTGAAGGTCTGGTATTAAAATTAGGAGCAATCTCATGATTATATGAATTTACATCTCTGTCATTAAATTTTGACGTGCTAGCTTGAAAATCTGAAGAAAACTCTCCATAAGACTCTGTTGGTAAGATAAAACTATTAATTTTTGTTCTACGAGTACTGCTATTTCTCAGTGGTGGAATAGGTTGGAAAGTATTCTCTGTATGCAATTCTTTTGGTGTCATATGTACTTTTCCTGTTGGAGGCAGCATTGGTCTTATTTTTGAAACCTTTTGACTTCGTTTGAAAGTTAACTGTTGCATCTGTGGCGCCAGAGGGTCAGTACCATTCATAAAATGATTCTCAAAGGTATCCTCACGTACTCGTGATTGTCCAATCTGTTCATCTATACAAGTCATACTAGAACACTTTGTTTTAGGAGGAATTGGTGGGGCACCATTCAAAAGCAGCGCCGTTGAGTTTATCAAAGTAGAAGTGTTGCGATTTCTGGGTTTGGCTTTTGGTGGGCTAAAATGAAATATATAAAAGCAATGTAATGACCTGCTTTATGTATATCAGGTATCCATAGTGATATTACTTTGCGATAATTATGTATAGAAGCAATACAATTTGCCACAGAAAGTAGTATTTTGGTCTATGAATTAAATGGCTGAAGGTAGTGATGACCAGAAAGAAGGATCTGAATGGAAATATTGGGGAAAATCTCGGAGCGGAACAAGGGAAGTAGTGTGCTATGGTTGTGGTGAGAAAGGTCATACCAAGAGGAACTGTCCTTCATTAGTAAGATCAAAACCAACGGGGGGCTACTCAGGAAGTAAGAAAATCATAATATGTTATTACTGTCAGGATGAGGGACACGTACAAACGAACTGTCCAGTGAAATTCGCAGAACAAGAATCTCTACAAGAAGCTGGTAACGGTCAAATACTCAACCCACCGTTTTGTCAAGGCAAAGGCAAAGGGGCAGATAAGGCAGAATCATTATACCTAACTACTTTGGTAGATTTGACATGTTTGATCAAAGAAGAAACTCACTACATTGACACACACTGTCATCTTGAGTATGTATTTGAGAGACACCATATTATCATATCTGAGAATGCATTCAAAGAATTTATGATAGCTAATCAATACCCTAACGGATTCGATGGATGCATCAGTACATTCTGTGATCCTACAGCTTTCTCATCTCTAGGTTCATTCGACCAAATACTCAAGGATCCGAAAGTATGGGCAACATTTGGTATACACCCTCACAATTCTAAATATTATACAGAAACACTCAAAGCAAAGTTATGCGAGGCTTTAATACACCCTAAGTGTATAGCGTTAGGAGAGATAGGACTTGATTATTCAAACGTGAGTCCTAGCGACAGAGAAACCCAGGTACGCATTCTTAAAGACCAACTCCAACTAGCTCTGCAATACAACAAGCCTGTGCAGATTCACTGCAGGCAAGCTGAAAACGAATTAAAAAGTATTTTGCTAGAAGAGCTACCAAAAGACTGGCGGATTCATCTACATTGTTATACTGGACAAGCTCCAACAGCTGTTGGATTAATTGCTACATTTCCAAATTTGTATATCGGAATAACCGGCAGTATAACTGTTAAAAGATTGCCACAGGTGAGGGAAACAGCAAGTTTGATCCCGTTAGAACGAATATTATTAGAAACAGATGCACCTTATATGATTCCTACTGACTTAAAGGATAAGCTAAAGTTCTCTCACCCAATTATGATTTTACATGTTGCAGAGAGGATTGCCAAAATTAAGGATATAGCATTGAATGAAGTTCTATGCACAACAAGGAGAAACACAAAGAAGATGTATGACATTTAGCATATTTTAGCTATCATATTCTATTCTATTTTAATGATATAAGTATTATTGAAGTTGTATATTCGTATTCTAATGTACAAGTGTAAGCGTTATGACATTCATCAACTCTCTACTTACGGGATCTTCAACTAAATTCGTATTAAACAACTTGGTTAATTATAGCTAGTGGAAGTTACATAAGATTACCTTTGTGAGTTCTCAAAATGAATGGGAATCTTTTGTGGTGATAATTCACAGATTGAATTAGTTCTCATTATAGGTAAGTTCAAAAGAGTGGGTTCTGACTGATTAATTTGATCTGGCTTTTTATTAAAGAACTTAGGTTCAGTCATGTGTGCTACATCAGGAAAAGAGACCTTGTCCTTCTCACAAAATTTGAAGCTCCAAACGTATAAAAGAGGTTTCCTCTCTTGCATGATACATTTCACTATCGTAGGCCAGTTACCTGGTGGTCTGTCATTAGGAATAAACTTATGATCCTGTTACCAAGAAAATAATCATGAAATCGTTTCATAAGACTACTATATCATAACTCATAAGGTAAAATTGAAAATGAATTCTATACCTCATCTATGATTAATAGGTCAACAGGGTGTAGCGCATGATAGTAATATTTCTTTTTCATGAAAGTTGAACCTTGTCTCTATAAAGGAAATAAGGGTTTAGATTGCTTATCAATTATTATGAAGACATATTTATTCATCATGACCTGTACGTATGAGCAGATAATGGATTTCTCCGTATGATATTTACTTATTAAGCTATAGCTCATAAACGAGTCCTTAACGAGTTTGAACGTTGTACAAGGACAAAATATTAAATCTAATGCAAACCAATGATTGTTTAATCATCTACGAGAATACAAAATTTACCCTTTGTTCGTTGATAATTTTAGTTAGCTGTTGAGCTAGTGGTTGCTTCATGTAGAAATCCTCCTCAAATGTGTCTCCATTGGGGAAACAGATATTAAAAGTAACCCTATTGAAACACAATAATCAGCTATCTTAATTAACACGAGAGAACTAATACTTACACCAAAAATACACATAATCTGTCTACTAATAGGAGACCAATTTTAGGACAATTAACATAAGTACTAATTAGCAATTTGGAAGTTCTATAGGATTACGTCAATGATACTAGTTTTAATCAACTTTCACAATTATAAAATAAGGTTATTGTCCAAGAAATCATTCAGCGCAAAATGTTTACAAACGCATTAATGAATTTTTACTGTATTAGGTGATTTAAGGTAATTTTATGGTTTCTGTAATAGACTGGTCGCATCCATTCGATTAGATCATGCAATCAGAAAGAATTTTGAAAGAGCAACAATGTGGATATTATAAATGTGATAAGAGATGGCATGAAGAAGCCGAAAACAGACAAAAATAAAATGAAGAGTGAAAAATAACAAAAATTCGGTAGAAATAATGAATAAATATATTGAGAAAAGAGTGAGTCAATTCTATCAGTATATCTACCTGTGGTCACCAATATTGTGACGTTTGATCCCATTGGAATTCTGTCCGAAAGAATTTATTCCTTTCTGCATTATCCTGTGTATTGAAGTAAAACTCATAGCGAAATCGTCAAATAAAATAAACATTCATTTTACTTTTGTACAATATTTGGATTGTTTTTATTATTTATGCTTCATATAAACAAGCTACATGTAAATAGAAAGCCTTATTGACACCATAGGACTTTGAGTTGCGAGTATCAGTCAAGAGTCGCTGTGCATATATTTGAGAACAGATAAAGAAACCTTCACTTGGAGCTACCTTCTATTATAAAACTTCTAACCCAAGATAGTGCAGTTACGAATACTAATCACTGTCTGTTTAGATGTTGGGTTTCAGTTATTGTAGGTGACGGTTTGAATACTTGAGAAGATAACATAAATTCGACCATCCATTACTATAGAGGGCAATTACACGCATTTCAATGTCATAAAAGTGTAACTATGGAAAATAATGCTAACTAAGGAAGCTGTTGTACTAAAACTGAAAAATTTTAAGCAGCATGTTCAATTCGATTAGAAGTTCAATTCAATAACTCATTTTTCTTGTATAATTAAACATACATTTTTTAATACAAAACTGCACGGATGTAGATTCATCTAAAAATTGTAGGCAATTTTTACTTGGTGGTTTTCCCCAGCTGTTCAAAAGTGGTCTGCAATACCATACCAATCCATACATACTTAACGCTAATGAACTCAATAGTATATTAATATATTATAAGTAAGCCTGAAATTATTTTCGAGAATGAAACCATGAAAAATAATAAGAATCATATGTAATTTGAATAGATTTGAAGCCAATTTTAGGGGCTAGCTAAAATGTATAACATAGTACTAAGAGATAAAACTTGCGACTACACAATTTGTTCTGCGAAAGTAATGTGTTGAATCACTTAAAAAGAGGACAATCCATGATATACGTACAGCTAAATACCTTATTTGTTATCGATTAATTAATATAGCACAAATATTATTTGAATTTTGCGAAAGTAATTCGCATCCTATAAAGTACTTATGGATTGGACTAATTATTCAGATTTTTCAGCATTTGCAATGTTAAGTAAATTGCAAGTTATTATCATAATTAAATACATTGCATAATAGTTATTCAAATAAGAAGATAAGCTTTAAACAAGATGTCCAAGAGAGATCTTTCAGTGCAATAACAAGTCCTTTTGCAGGTAAAATATGCAAAATGATTAACAATCAAATTAGTGATTTAACAAAAGAGAGTACTGAATAATCCGTAGAATTATTACAACCAAAATTGCCCACTAATTAAAGATTAGACAAGTACGTCACCTAAGATTAAAATGGAAAATAAGGAAATTTATTTATATCTTGAATAGAAGTGACACAATATATTATTAATTTTTATGAGGTATTACGTTAATGAATTTAAACCAATACTATAAGCAAAAATGAAGCTAGTCATTACAAGATAGTTTAATCAGGATAATACACACAATATATATTTCTAACAAAAGTAGTTTATTTCAGATAAAGTAACGAAGATAAAAAGTGTGTTGAGGGAGGGGTAAATACTAGATAGGATAAGGTTAGGGTGATGCGGAACCTGAGCTGAGTTCAGATTCCGTGTGGGCATGAAAGTTTTCATCAAAAGTGATAAGGGGAGATTCTGGTCCTATTTGTTCCACCTTGAAAGCTGGGCTCAGAAGTTCTTCAACATTCTGGACTACTTGGTCCTGCATGGTTGAAAGCGACGGACAATCTGGTGGTACAATTTTTTTATGGATACGTTTATGACGCTTGAGGCTACTTGATTTCGTAAAACATCGCATACAAAGTTCACACTGGTAGGGACGCTCTCCTGTATGGGTTCGCATGTGCTCCTTCAGCTTGGAGGGGACCGGAAATCCGTGGGTACATATATCACATATATATTTTTTAGTTTGTTTATGGATACGTAAGTGATTACGTAATTTTAACCTATCTTCAAACACCTTATCACACATGTGGCATTTGCATGGATTCACTATGTCCTTATTTCCAACTAAATTCACAACAGTAATGCCTTCCTGATTCGTTTCATTTGTGTAATGTAGTGAAGCTAGATTCTGTCTTGAGAGATCATGTGACGTAATAAGTTGGCTCTGGCTGAAGGGATTCTGTCGGTCAGGCGAGTCAGTTTTGAGTTCTTGGAGGTCTTTATAAACTTCTGTTAGTAGGGACATTACTTTCTGCACTTTTACTTCTATGCCATATATTTGACCATAAGTGTGATTAAGCTGAATATTACTCGAAAAGAACAGATGCTGTCCGATTATTGAGGAACCTAAGATTAGAAGATAGCAATAAATAAATTTCTTAAATATTCTATAAACAATAGTTACCTGATTCCATATTGAGATTGCTTCTAATTATGTGATAAATAAAATTTATCTATTAAGATCGCCAAAGCTTTTATAAGAGGGTAAATGAATCAAATCACATCGATATTAGTCACGCGGAGGTGGAGGTGGTGTTCTATCTTCCAATTCTTTATACATATGGATATGCCTCAGTTTTAGAAATATTAGTTTGTGGAATATTTGTGTATTATTATGTTGTAATTCAAGATAATCCCGACGTTATGTATGTCATGTGTTCTAAACACGAGAGAGCTGTTGATAATATATCTAAAAATATAATACCTTGTTGCAAATATGTTTTGAATGAGTCCTCGTGTATTCTAAATAAAGAAATACATAATTACTGTCTGTCTCTTGTAAATATGGAAAATAAACAGCTTATTTAATTCCTTTTTAATAAGAATACTTTTGGACAATTAACCCCGGGCGGTAATGAGTTTTTCCTATAGGCCTTAGTGCCCCGTATTTACAAGTCTACAGAATATTAGCAATAAGAATTACCGTGTTTACGTATGCACACTAGGATAATTTATGAAGAATATGGCACGAGTTCACTAGTGAACCCTAACAATAGTATAATAGGTTCGCTGAAGGAAAATTAGTTCATAACGATATCAATAACATAGCAAAAATAATGAACCTCCCTAATAGGGAGTAGCCAGACCATGAAATCTGTTTCGACACTTAGTTCCTCTCACTTTAACATACAAAAAATTATATTAGAAGCAGATCATATTCAATAATTCACAAAACTGAACTATCCACCTGTTTAGGAAATCACTACAAAGATAATGCGTTATGTAGATAATCAGATTAAATGAACTTATTAAAAGAGTAATTACTGTAAATCCAAATCTTAAATTAGTTAATATAATATTTATTGTAACATTTGTTAGTTAATTGTTTATGTGCGTATATATCAAATAAATATACTAAAATTCAGGAGGATATCTTAATAATAATGATGACATACAACAAAAAAGTAAGTTAGAAAATCAAAACATAATTATTAATAAAATCACAACACTGAGAATTATAAAAAAAGTTATTAATTCAGGTAAAGAGGATGTTCGACACATATCCTTCAGTTCTCCTGCCTGCCAACAGACAAGCATCTTCATATCAGTCCAAGGATATTGCCAAGCATGTTCATGGCCATTAGTTGGTACGCCCCTCCCACGAATTTCTCCAGTTTTGAAATAAAGATATCCTGGTCCAACACCATGGTATAGGCGTAGATATCCAGATGCATCATGGACAATACTGTGTCTGCGCATCATTGGAATCTTGCCAAGAGCACGGAGAAAGATATTGCTATTATCAGGACCACATATTCCACCAGTCGGGTTAAGCATAGCACCAAATACTGGATGCAAGCCTAGTGCATCACCAACAATTTTGCCAAACAGCAGATGATCCAAAGAACCACGAAACAAGCTAGTGGAATCATTGTTAAGGACGATTGATTCGATACAAGAATGCAAGGTATATTCATGCCGTTTTGTAAATTCACATAAAAATATTTGAAAATTCTTTAGGAGTTTGTCGGTGTTTTCCAGATCCATGGAACAGGCTTCAGCGATCCCTTTGATATGCTCTTTGATCAACTCGTCAAATACATGCTCACTGGGAGGAAGTTTAATACAGGCAGCAAGAATTTCAAGCACATGTCTCATATGTAAATTCAATTTGGGAAAATCATAGCTTTTATCGTTAGGGACAATTATTACGTCATCGCTTAATAAACTCAGAATATATGATCTCCAGCTGGAAAACCATTCTGGTGACCATCCTGGGGGTTTAAAAAGGTCATTTCTAGGACCTTCAAGCACTGTATTGAGTTTAAGATATGATGCCATGAAGAGTTTAGGTAGATTTTGATTTGCAAAATATAGTACGAGTAGACTATTTATAATGGACGTAAGCTTACATGAGCTAGTTTGCAATTCTTAAATAAAGTGATTTATTGATAATTTGGTGTCAGTCTACATGGAATGTGGCCAAGAGTTAATATTACAAATTAGAAAAGACACAAATAACACGGTTGCAAAAAAATAGAAATTTTTACAAATTAGTGGAACATAGGCAGCTAAGCCTAAACATATTTGGGAGCAACTGAAAGCCACACAAGAATCTGTGTGAGTTTCTTCAAATGATTCAGTTCGATTTATCATATCATTTAAGTCATAATTATTCTCAGAGTTAATTCATAAGTTTGACGTATTAATCAGTTAATAGACATTACTACTGATTAATTACGTCAGATCAGGGTTCGGAAGTTGCATTTAGTTAGAAATGAATGTAATTGAGGGTGACATCAGTTAGATCTGGTCCTTCTGTGACAGATCCAAACCAGTCTGAACCTGAGCCATTCTGGCTTCAAGCCTATATAATTTAATGTCCTGAATTAAACGTCCCATAAATTCGACTATACATATACACATAGATATAGTTTTATTGATCCACACTTACAAGACTATTTATTGAATAAATAATGGCGACTTCCGGGAATCTCCTCCTTATGACGGATTCTTATAAAGTGACTCATCATTTCCAATATCCACCAAACACCACTAATGTGTTCTCATATTTCGAGAGCAGAGGAGGGAAGTTCGAATACACAGTCTTTTTCGGGCTTCAGTACTTCCTGAAAAGGTACCTGGAGGGTCAAGTAGTCACGGAAGAGAAGATTGAGAAAGCAAAGGTTTTCTTCGAAAAACACTTTGGCAGAAAAGATATTTTCAATGAGAAAGGATGGAAGTACATAGTTGAGGTTTGAAATTATTCAATTATTTTTTATAAATTCTAGAAATAAATAAATAATCAAATTTCTGAATAGAAACATGGGGGAAAGTTGCCTATTCGTATCCGTGCTGTCCCTGAAGGATATTGCATTCCATTCAAGAATGTATTATTTACGGTTGAGAACACAGATCCTGAGTGCTACTGGATTACAAACTACCTGGAGACTCTGTTGGTGCAGGTTTGGTATCCAATGACTGTAGCTACAAACTCCAGGGAGCAGAAAGCTATTATCGCCAAGTGAGTAACAGATTCTCCAATGACGTTCATATAATCAATATCTATTGTAAATTTGTAACGCTATTTGCTGTAGATACCTTCATGAGACAGCTGAGAACATGGATTCGCTTCCTTTCATGTTACATGACTTTGGGTTTCGCGGCTCCACTAGTGTAGAATCTGCTGGAATTGGAGATGCTAGTCACTTAGTGAACTTCAAAGGTACGGACACATTAGCCGGTATAGAGGTGGCTGATAGATTCTACGGATGTGATATGGCTGGATTTAGCATCCCAGCTGCTGAACACAGCACTATAACTGCTTGGGGGAAAGATGGAGAAACAGAAGCATTCAAGAATATGCTTACTAAGTTTCCTACTGGAGCAGTGAGTGTTGTAAGTGACAGTTATGACGTGTTCAATGCCTGTGAGAATGTGTGGGGAGGAGTTCTGCATGATCTCGTGGCTAAACGTGAAGGGAGACTCGTGATCCGACCTGACTCAGGTGATCCCCCAGAGATAGTTTTGAAAGTCCTTGGTATTTTAGGCAATAAATTTGGTACCAACACGAATGGAAAAGGATTCAAGCAATTACCTCCTAACTTACGCATCATTCAAGGCGATGGAATTGATATTTTGATGTTGGACAAGATTCTAGGGAGAATGAAGGATGAGGGCTGGTCAGCTGAAAACATTGTGTTTGGATCTGGAGGTGGTTTGTTACAGAAATTGAATCGAGACACACAGAAGTGTGCCTTCAAATGCAGTTGGGCGTCTGTAGGGGGTAAGGACGTTAATGTGTACAAAGATCCAATTACAGATCCAGGGAAGAAATCTAAGAAAGGGAAGCTAACGCTAGAACTCAAAGAGGGTGTGTATACGACCGTGCAAGAAGGAAAAGGAGATTCCAGCAAGGATATTCTACAGACTGTATTCGAGAACGGAAAGATACTAAAAGATTTCACCTTCGATGAAGTCAGGAAAAATGCAAAGCTGCCCCTCGAGTCATAGTGTTACCCTCTAATACGTATAAATCTATCTCTCTATCTATATCTTAGTTTCTTGGGTGTATTGCTATAGGATATATTATTTTGTCTGTATTAGTATGTTAAGATGGTTAGATTGCTTATAATCTCAAGATTCTTGTGCGAACATTACAATTCTATATACTATTACATTATTAGGATTATAATCATACTACGAATTACATTTCTTATAATGAAGCTTCCCCACGGGGCTGCAATAAGTCGCGATCCCGGAACAATTGGAGGGGCAATCACAAGGTATGTCCCTTTTCACTCGTCTAATCAAAAAATAATCTTCATGCTTACCAAGAGCTCTTGGCCGTTTAACCTATACCTCTTACCTGTAACACCCACCATAGACTAGAATATTAAAAACGTATATAATTCATCAGCGAAATCAAAATCTCCAAAATATTCCCAGAAAATACTCTAAATTGTTAAAATACAGCAATACACACTATAAAATTCAAATAATATTTAGGTCAATGATTCCATTTTAAGACCATCACTCAGGAACTGTTGTATTTTATCCCGCATGTCATTCTTGTCAATCTTGTCAAACACATATTTACAACTGTTTTTAGCATCAAATAGAATACAAACACCGTTCTTTCCAATAGCTTTCTGGTATATCTCCTCACATGGGTCTGTGATGGCTATATCAGGGTCTTTCACGTAATAGAAAAAGTTTAATAGAATATCGTTCCTATCCTTGAAACTGTTATGAATTTCTTGTAGAATACATTTTGCTTCCTCTATTTCTCCCTCATTAGTATTAGGAGCATATATAACAGAGGGGTGAGCTATAGCATACGCAGCATCATGTGTAGACTTCATCTGACCGAATATGCCGGCTTTCCATGGGAATAGTTTGGCTGTAGGATCTAGCTCAATATGTGTACGTGCATTCAGATTAAGCACTTCCATTTTATCATTCATCATCACTAAAGCAGGGATACCGCTTATGAAGAAGCGACGAGCCATTTTCTTGGTTTTCTTAACGTCAAATGGTAGACCTTTAAACGGTAAAGTTGCGAAATATTGATTGTACTCATCTAAATTTCTATCTAAACTGAAGAATATAATTTCTAACTTCTTCTCATTCTTATTCACAAGTTGGTACAGGTCAAGAAGGATAGGAGTAAAGCGTTTACAAGGTGGACACCAATGAGCTGAGAAAAACAGACTCACAGATTTACCATTTATAACTTCATCCGGTAAGAATGTATTGCCTTGATTATCAACGATAGGATCGTTAAAGAAACTGCTTATAGAATCGGGGGCAGGCAGCCAAGGGAATTCAATAGCATCCTTATCCTTATTCACAATCTGACGTCCGTCTTTGGTATGGATATCACCTGTCTTCGCATCAAGGAAAATTAACGTAGGAATATTTTTGACTTGAAAATTTTCTGCAATTTCCTTCTTCTTATCACGATCTGAATAAGGGAGTGCATACCAAGGCATTATTTTGAAATATTCAATAAATTTTGTCTCATCCTCATCAGAACTTAGAAAAATTATTTCCAGCTTTCCTTCCAGTTTCTTCCCCGTAGATGTAAGATCGGTGAACCATTTTACTAATTCGGGAGTGAATTTTTGACAAGGTGAACACCAAGAAGCAGAGAAGTACAGTCCGACCAGTGACCCCTCTTTAACTAAGGATTCTGTATTTACGTTAATCAGATCCTCTCCTTCTTTCCTAACCAACTTCTCTCCGATACATTTTACAAGGTCGGACATCATTTAAATTCAGAGCCACAAATCTAAAGGAAAGTAAGACTTCAGATACGTAAGAGAACGAAGCCACCGGCATATATCCAAAAGAAATTGATAGGTAATTGAGAATTTACACAGCCACATTTTCATATATTATGCAATATATTTGCATTATTGAATTGTACATTTCAATAGTTTTAGCCCAAAATTATCAATATTATTAATATTATTAATATTATCAATATTATTAATATTATCAATATTATTAATATTATCAATATTATTAATATTATCAATATTTTCAATATTAACGTTTACGTACCAAGTAGAAAAAGTGTTAAGGTGACTGGCTGATAAAACATGCTATCAATTTACATAGTGATAATAGAATGGCACAAACTTTCCTAAGAAAGACAAGTTTTAACTAACATATACAAATTATACATGATGTTATAGAACTAATAGAATGTTACAAAAGTATAGTACATGCGTAGAGACACTTAAAAGCTCTAGCTTATGAAATAGTATGATACAATCCATGAGTTGAATATATACATATGCTTGTACAGCTCAGTCAAAACACATCACAATACATGCGAATACAATACCCAGAGTCTCTACCAGAGCTAATACCACTGCTACAGCTATAGCTATAGCAGAAGACTGTATTATCGTACTCTCTATTTTGCTGAGACATCCTGTCATGAATGGCTCATTAGTTTCACAGTCATTGTTACGACAACACGAATTAGGCAGTGGTTGTTCATCCCAGTCAGTGACATTAGTAACACCACAACATTGTAAACTAGACTGTAAGAAATCAACAGCGTCACGTACAGTGGTAGAATTCTCATATCTCTGTATATTAATCTGTAGCCCAGTGCTCAGATGATTTATAACCTCACTTCTGAATACGACAGCTAGCACACCAGCTGCTATCTGTGCTACCATCACTATAACAAGTATACAAGAGAAGATCGAGAGCATAGCTTTGTTACCGATTATGCCACCAATTATACCTAGGACCCCTAATACAACCAGTACTAGAGCTACTACGATAATCACCAGAAGTGGTAATAGTGTGTATAGCAAGTTAGAGCCCTCAGTCAATGAGCTGAGGTCATTAATTGAGATAAAGTATGTTGTGATTCCGTATAAGAGAGCTGCTGCAATACCCCAAAGTAATACACAGAAGCATATTAAGAAGATTTTCATCACGATAAGACACGTACCCATTGTATTATAGCAAAAGATCTATTTGTTAATAAAATAACTTGTGAATAATATTATAATAACACAAACTAATAGTATTCCTCCTTATGAATATTATAGTTATCATACCAGGGACTATTCGTATTAAAATGGGCTATACTTATACACGTATAACTTGCAATATATAAGGCATATTGTTCAATTTTGTTCATGTGGTGGATAAGACCCTTGGACAAGACTAATTACAATATCAACATAATTGGAAATAGTATATTTAAACTTGATTATCAATCAAAATTAGTTCTACCTCTGTCCCTTCTTTTAGACGTTTAATGTCTTTCTCGTTCCTAACAATTGTGTTTGGAAGTTTTCGTATTTTCTTTACTGATTGCTGTTTTGTATTTATCTGTAATTCTTGGCATAAAATGAACCTAAATTCTTCGAATGAAATGCCCTCAACGTCAATATCTAGTTCAATGAAATCTGTCTCTTCGTTTTCTGCAATCCTAACTTTGACATAAATCTCTCTAGACTGAATAAGTACAGACTCATTCAAATGATCGTCTTCTCTGCCAGGATATGTGATATGAGGATATTCTATAAAATTAGGGACAAATCCATGCTTTTCACGAATGTTAACTTTAGAAAATTCGCTCGTTTTAGTAGCATTTTCTTCAATCACACCGTTTTCAGATTTCAGTAAGTTATCAATCTCTTGGCTAGTAGATAGCTGGACTGGTGTCTGTCCTTTATCATTTTCCATATTTCTATCAGCACCTTCGCCAATAAGGTATTCAACTAATGGGAAATTGCTCTGTGAGACAGCCCAATGTAATGGAGTCCATTTATTAACTTTATTAGCTACATTGATGTCTACTCCTGTTTCTATAACTTTTTTGACAGCATTAAGATCTCCTAGATAACAAACTTCATGTAGCCTCTCCCCAGCTATTCCATTGTTATACCCTCCACACCGCATTAAATATCTTAAAACTATAAATTAATAGCCAATAATATAAGAGTTATATTCAAATAACATTCATATGTGTATTAATTAAAATAATGCCAAATTACAAATTAAAATCCAATCCAAATTTCAAATCGAGTCAAAAGTGTGTGTTATTCAACACGCGGTTTCTGATTACTTTAGCATGATTGTATCCTCTTGCATACACTCCGTACCAGTCAAAATGATCCATATATTTCTTAGTTAATCTTTTCTGAGGTGTTTCACAGTTATAATGCTTAATATCTACAATCCTAGGAGGTATAACTCGATTTTCCTTTTTAGCTATAGATAGCTCATCTAGCTTTTGACACATTAAACAATTGAACCCTTCAATAAAATCAATTCCATCTTTGTAATAATTCCATATTCTATCATTCATAGCATTGATTAATCTCTGGTTAGTAACCTTAACTTTATAACTGAAATATTCTTCATAAGCAGTTTCATTAGCCTCTAGATATTTGAGGTAGTCAGCTAGCTCTCTTGGATTATTAAAATCTTCTGCATATATTACGCTATGTTCAGCAGGTACCCAATCCTTTACAGTTCTAGCACCATGGTAGATAGGGATTGACCTCATATGAAGAGGTCTCCATAATTTCTCAGTGATATAGTCATCACAGCGAGAATTTTCAAATGCTAATGTAAATTTGTATCCTTGTATAAACTTGTATAGATCTTCATGTTGAAATTTAAGTATGTTACCGCCACTTTTCAAGTAATCAGGGAATTCTTTGTTATTCAAACAACTTCCATACGAATCAACTGTTATATGTTTCATCAGTTCTTTAGTGTAGAGATCACGGTATGTCGGTACCTGACAATCTGAATGGATGTATAGAACAGATCCTCGTGACTCCTGCATTTCACTAGGAGGGTAATTGACAGGCTCAGTTAGATAATTTAATGTGGGTAGGTACATTGTAGTAAGGGGAACATCTGAATAACGACTGAATGTTGAAGTATAATTAAACAAACTTAGCACTTCTATAAAATTGAGTTCGATATTATTCTTAGAAGATTCATCGTGCAATAGACCCCAAAGCTGTGTACTTCGAGGGAGAGGCAGGTCATCCCAATTTACGCTAGAACCGTAGAACAATATTGCTACGTTTTCGAACTCTTTATCACTGAATATTTTTCTATCCCTAGTTACTACACAGGTGCTTTTTCCACATTGTTTAAAATCGGTCATATCTGGGTACAAGTTAGACCACCAAATGAGAACAGGGATATCGTTCTCTTTAGCTGTTCTCTTAACTTCACTGATTATAAATTCTTGTGTAATGTCTTCCTCCTTCAAATTATCATACACAGTATTTCGTACTAATGGATTTAATTCAGCAGCTAACTGATACAGTCTAGCATTATCTGCTACATAATCTGAGTTTATCTGAGGAAATTCTGCGATAAATTCTTCTTCTGTATAACTGTATCGCCAAGGAGTGAAGAATACATATGCAAATAAAACAAGAGTTACCAGTAGTTTGATGTAGAAATGATTAGAATATCTATTGTTCCTCATCGACTAGACAAGTAATAGAGATAGTTGAATCCGGCCATTCTCAACATAAATATATTAACGTAGGATTCATATTATAAATGTAAGCTAAATGATCATATAACAAAGGTAGAAATAATTCATTCATTCATTCATCCAAAATGCACTGTTATACGCCTGCAATTACAATCGCTACACTGAAATTTCAATTCTCATTATATACATATACAATAAAGAATGTACATAACATAATTGTAATTACTGTAAGCTGATTATAGTCAATTCACTGAGGAACTCACAAAGCGGAGCATGTTGCTCAAAGTGAGCTAAAAACTGATCAAAAGTTATAAACCAGTCAGGAGGAAGATAATATTGATTCGTGAATTGTTTCCCTGTCTGTGAGGCTGCCTGAGTCTCAGTGGGAGGATTAATAGAGAGGTCTTCTGAAGGATTTTTGGGTTGAACTTGATTTTCTGGAGTGTCTCCTTCTCCAGAAGTTAATTCCTCTAAATCTATAGAGAGGTTATTGGTTATAAGATGAGGTATATCTGTAGCATCAACTAACTCAAAATCATTCATTGAGGAAGATGTACGAGAGGACTGTTCACTAGATTCTACTGTCGGTAACTGTAGTGTATCTTTAGCGGGAGAAGTTATGAGAATCTCTTCTCTAGTCTGTTGGACCTCTTTATCCTGTTGGTTAGTGGAATCAGCATTGTTTCTACCTTCTTGTATTATACCAGCTATAAACTCCTGAATAGCTCTAAACAGTTCTTCATTGTCCTCCTTAATAATTGAGAGATGTTGTACTGTCTTACAAAGCTGGAAGAATTGCTCCATTGTTAAATTAGGAGGATTTGAAGAGAGAAACTTAATAGAAAAATCTGTTTCTCTCTTCCTCCTCTCTAGGCAGGCATTAATCTCCTTCTCAATTGTAGTGGTCAAATCCTTTTTATCAGTAGTATCTATATCTTCTGTAGTAATCTTATCGGGTATATCAGGGGGAAGACCGTTAGAATCTAAAGCAGGCATTATGTGTAGACAATATAACAGTACTAGTTTGTGTTGTAACCGGCCCTTAGCCAGGAGAGATACGAGAGAGATTAGTTCTTTGAAAGAGACATGACCGTCTATATCTGTGTCCAGGAGTCTGAATGCTTGCATTGCTAATTCATTCCCGTACTCTCCTGATTTCTCATTCTCTGACCACCCGGACAAGTATAAGAACAGAGGACAGAATATTGTACAGTCTACTTTCTGTTCCTTGAAGGGGGCTCCTGCTGTCTTGCTAATCGGGAGGAATCCGTCCTCAGGGACCCCGTCTACGAATAATTGGTACAATTGCTCTAGCTCTGTCTGCGTGAATAGAGTCCCATTAATAACTCCTCTCAAAACGGATTTACGAGCTGATTCCTCCAAACTCTTGAACACGTGAATCCGAGTCATATTACGTTTCTGTTCTATCATCTCATTAGTTACATGTCCGAATCTATTATTCGCACTTTCTATCAGTTCTAATATGTCAATTGAGGGTTGATTTGCTAGAGCGCCCACTGTGTGACCCGGACCATGTCTGGTTACAGAATGGGGGTTAGACACGTTAGTGATCCTCTCTAAGTAAGAGGAGAGCAGACTCATTGTTTCTCCATCATCTGTACATTTCATGATTTCTGCTCTGTTCAGGTCCAGCAGAGCTAAACCGATTTGGAATAATGACTTACATCCATCATAGAATAGCAGATCAACGAGATTCATAGCACTTGAGTAAGGCATTGCATTAATGAATATAGTTAGGAACCAGGACATGGTTATCATAGGAAGTACTCCGAGACTATCCAGCCTAGCATGTAACTCTGGGATATACTGCTCGGCTAAACACTCAAACACTCTCTGGTCTACCAAAGCACCAACAACTTTAGCATTATAGTAATCAGGGAGAATACGTTCTGTTAGAGCAGCCAGCAGCCAGAAGGCTTGTATCTCGTCACATTCCAGTAGAATCATAGAGGTAACTATGTTCATAGCTTGACAGTACCCAACAGAAGGGTTCCTCAGAGCGTATGCTCTCAGGACTCTACGGAGTGCTGCTATACCAATGTCTGTCTGGAAAGCAGGATGTTCTGGGAGAGATCTGTGTAGATCACGCTCTATATCTTCAAAAGAA
The DNA here is from genome assembly GCA_024704765.1 of Oopsacas minuta. Classification (NCBI taxonomy): domain Eukaryota; kingdom Metazoa; phylum Porifera; class Hexactinellida; order Lyssacinosida; family Leucopsacidae; genus Oopsacas; species Oopsacas minuta. Next base: position 466,698 of record JAKMXF010000210.1, on the reverse strand, counting down.
TCCAAATACGTTTCATCACTCTTCATAACTAATTCCTCATAGTAGCCTGGGTTAGAGTTTAGGTAGAAAATAGCACCTGAGAATATCATCCATATATCAGGCTTGTATTTCTGTAGAATTCCCTTATGTACCAGATCCCAGAGCTCTTGTGTACGATACATACATACACCTCGTCCATACATGTTGAAGTGATGTTCCCATGCGTGTTCTTTCTCTTCTAACGTGCGTTCAGTCTCTGAAGTGCTCTGGAAATAAGAGGGAGGGGGAGGGAACTGGATATGAAGGGGCTGCTGAATTTCGAAAGGAGTAACACTAGCTTTATTGTGATGAGTTGAAGAAGTTTTAGCCAAGAAATCAGATATCAATTTCCATAGAAAATCACGTTGATTGCTAAGATCATCGAAAATATAGCAAATCTGATTGCGTGTGTTGATGTACAAGGCAGAAGTGCTAAATGTAGCTTTCTCTATTACAGATATCTCTAACAGTGGAATAACAATCCACATTCTTTCTCGTACTTTACTTTCAAAGCATAGGAAGTTTTGAAAACAGAACACTGAACCATGGATAGCATCTTCCTTGTTAGAAGGGTTATGTAAGCTACAACGTAGATGACCGTGTAGAAGCTCTTCTTTCGGCAGTCTAAAAAATCTAATCTTCTCCTCAGTCAGTTTTTTAGTGTCAAGTTTGTTTTTAAGAAGAAACTTTTCTCTCTTATCAATCGGGGTTTTCTGAGTTAGCAATCTTACAGAAGGTTTTTTTGTCTGTCTAGAAACTTCATTTTGTGATTCTTCAGGCAGTGCTGTATGCTTTAGATGTCTCTGTACACACTCATTAGCTAGTTGTTGTAGCTGTTGGAAACATCTCTCGCCCTGTTGAGAGATAAAACAAAATACAAATCTATCCTTTCCAGACTTAACAATTATAGCGTCCATCATTCTGAATGTAGTATGCTCCAAATGACTAATATCCGTCCATCTTAACACAATATTAAGCTCACTACCAAATGTATAGGCATTGAAACAGAGTCTGTTTAGGGTTAAATACATCCAACCGTGTCTGGGTAATTTGCTATTCCAGTGAGAACATGAAAAGTAGTTAACAAGCCTCTCTCGTTCTTCTGAAGAAATCTTGAAGGTTTCTAGAAATCTCCTTTCAGCTTCGTCGAATCTTTTCATCTCTGGATCAGCTGGAGATCTCCTGAATTCCTCCTCTGCGACAAGACTCTCAACCTTTGCTCTAGCAAAACTACATGCTTCTACATTATCATCAAAAGCTTCTAATGTGCTAATCATATTAGAATCAAGCCAATTCCAATAATAATCTATCTCCTCCTTGCTGTGCCCAACAGCTACTACCCATGACATCATGAAGTCCTGTGTACGCATCTGCAAGAGAATACGGTAGGGAGTTGGTTTGGATTCACGAACAGTGTCAAGAGTACCGAGTACTTTGGCTACAAATCCGTTCTCCTTGTGACTCACACGGTGCTGTAGAGAGAAGAAAGGGTTTGCTCTCTCAACAGACCAAAAAGGAGCGAAAAACACTTCACTTGGTTGTACCCACATCTATCAGCAAATATACAATCGTTATAAAATCAGAATGCTTATATACAATATCAATAGTTATTATAATTTCTGTTAAAAATGAGCTCAGATTTCCTTCAAAAGTTTGTATTACAAATTCAATCTGTCTAACACAATATATAATGACACAAGCCTTAGAAATTGTTTCGATTGTTTTAGTCATTTATAAGAAATCTGGACCCTAACCTTAGACTAAAGCAGAACAGTATTATTGTATTTGTTTCTACATACACGGTGTGCCTCAAATTACCTAACTTATTGACGTAATTCAAAAATAGAAAGTACGTAGAGCGATTGAAAAATCACGCTCTATATAAACAGTCAAGTTTATTTAATGATTCGGACACCTTATATAATTCATTTTCATCATAAAATCTTATAGAAAAGACAAATTAAACAAAATAGTCACATGCGAGCCATCTTCTTTTCGTCCACAGCTTCTTTGAAACTCTCTTCTAACAAATTCAATTCACTAATGAGATCAGTAATCGCAACAGATAGAGCTTCCTGCGGTGTGTATCCATCATTCGTCTGTACACGGAGTACGAATTTGTGTTCAAGAGGGTGTGGGACTTTATAGCCTGCGAAAATGACCTGTGGATCTTTAAGGAGCTGAGCGCGTAGAAGATTACCCAGTGTATGATCTTCTTTATTCACTATGAAATGTGCAGCATTTGGTACTTTCGTATCTTTCTGAATAACAATCTTTTTCTCCCCGTCTAAGAGTAGAAATGACTCAAAGGGTGGTGGTGCATTCATAACTAGATTATCATACAAATAATACTATAACCGCGGTATAGTTGTTGCCTTCGGACATAATATTAGTATTTTCTAAATATATAATATCATAAAGGAATAAGTTAACTTCACACAACTAAGAATTTACCTTACTTAGGCATACATACTATTAGCGAAATATACTGATAAATACGTTGAATAGGAAATATTTATTATTCAGTAAGACTGTAGTTACAGTGTCTTTACTTTATCAGCACCAGGTTGCATCATATCCATTGGTACAGGGAATAGAATTGTAGACTGGTGCTCTCCTGCTATTGTATTCAAGGTCTGCAAGTAACGTAACTGCAGTGCTGCAGGGTTACTGGCGATTACCTGAGCTGCTTCGTTAAGTGCTGTGGCTGCGTTCTTCTCACCCTCAGCCGCGATTATCTTAGCCCGGGCCTCGCGATGAGCCTCCGCTTCAGCTGCCAAAACGCGAGTGAGTTCTGTGGGAAGACGCAAGTCTTTGATATCAACTCGCTCAACCTTGATACCCCATGGGTCAGTTGCAATGTCTAGCAATTTTTGCATGTTTGCTGATAGCTTATCTCGATCAGACATTAATTCGGAGAGACTCTGAGAACCTAGAACATTTCTGAGAGTTGTCTGTCCGAGGAGACTTGTGCCGTATTCATAAGATATAATATTATTAACAGCAAACACACAGTTTTCTACCCTATAGTTAATTACAGCATCTACAAGAACAGAGACTCCGTCTCGGGTTAAGATTTCCTGAACAGGGACATTCAGGGTGCGGAGTCGTTTGTCGATTTGTATCACCTTCTGCGTCAAAGGGTTAACAATGAAAAAGCCTGGTCCCTTCTCTTTGAAATCACCAGATCGTCCGAAAGTGAAAATAACCGCACGCTCATACTCTGGAATATTCCTGCACATTGAGAACCAACATAACGGAAAAAATAATACAAATATCCAAGATATGAAAGACAAAACTCTTTCTAGAAATAATCCTCCAGCTCCTCTAATTTCCCTCTCATCGCTGTAAATATCAACATCTCCTAGTTTGATAGGTTGTTTAGGTTTTACTGGTGGGGATTCCATTCTACTAAGAAGTATTTGATCAGTCATAAAGTAAATTGGATAATAATAGTGGCACTACACAGTATTATATATCAGATTCCTTATATATAGCTCAACTATAGTATAGTACAGTTTTTTGTAACACAAAAAACCCATACCCTCATTCCCAAAAGGTGACTTTCATTAGGCCTAACAAATGACCTTTCATCGAATATAGAAAAGCTAATACACAAAAACTGTACTATAGTATAGTTGAGCTATATATATATATAAGTTATTTGATTATTCATATATGATCATCTTAGTTCGTATAATGTTTATATGGACATAAGGATCAAGTCTAACCGGAGGATTGAATATTATCAACGAATACGTACCGTAAAATGAGGCTACATTGGCCCACTTGATTTGCTTTAGCCCGAATATTGAAGTTCGAAAGAAATTTCGAAGTCATTCAGTATTACACTTTAAAAAGAACACGCATATTAGAATATTTGAATGTTTGGCTGGTCATTTTGAAGTTAACACTGAATCTTTTCGAAATTACTTGAAAAGTTCAATATTTCTCGCAAAGCAAACCCAGTGGGCAAAAGTAACTCCATTTTACAGTATATTTAATTAACATATGATACCTACATGTGATAATCAATAAATCTCGAAATACAGGTTAATAAAACAACAGTTCAGGCAAATAATGTAAAGATAAATGCGATAGAAAATATCATAGAAAATAAAAATATAATCAAATCACTCGCCTAAACGATCGTAAAGGATATTACATAAGCACTATAAATGCTGGAATTACACGAAATGTATTATTAGAGGGTTTCATTCAAGAGTAAAGATTTTGTAGTTGCTCAAGTGTTTTACCTTTTGTTTCTTTCAGGAAGAATAATATAAAAATGATCCCTATAATATTGATAGCAGCAAATGTATAGAAGCCTCCGTATTCATGTACAAGATTAACAAAAGGAGGGAACCCCATAGTTACAACAAAACTTGACATCCATGAGCATAAAGTAACTATTGCGATCGTCACATTCTTGAGTTTGACATTGAGAATTTCAGAAGCGAATACCCAGGGAATTGGTCCCCACGCCACTGAGAAAAACCCCAAGAAACAACAAACAGCTATCACTACTATCGGACTTAAAACATGACATGCAATATCATTGTTAGTGTGAACGGAAGTACAGTTTGTATACACCTTATCTACAAGTATGAAATAAGTACCAATCGTAATTGAGCTGGCACACATTCCAAAACTAGCGATCAACAACATGATCTTTCGACCGAGACGATCCACAAAGAAGGAAGCTGCAAATGTTACGATCACCTGCACCAACGCGGGAGGTAATGGGATGAGTTCAGGTTGCACTTCAGGGACAGCTTCCTTTAGAATGTCAGTAGAGTAGAAAATAACTGCATTTATTCCTGATAACTGTTGGAATGCCATTAACATTGCACTAAGTAGGAATGGCATGAATATAGGCTTTGTAAAGATAATTGAATAGTCGTACTTCTCTGTTTTTGAGGCTGCAAGATTTGCAGCATTACTCATGTCATTTTGAATCGATGCGGTTTTTCCCCTCAAAACCCGAAGGGCTAACATCGCCTCCTCCTCGCGACCTTTATACACAAGCCAAACAGGAGACCTGTGTTGGAACACAAGCAATACCAATGATACAAGAGAAATTCCCAAGCCTACCTGTCCAACCCATAGATATCCATATGATACTTTTGCAAAGGGAGTACCCACTACGTATGCTAACAAAATACCAATAGTAATCATGAGCTGGAATAGAGTACCAAGCATACCTCTGTATTTAGCAGTAGCTATTTCTCCCATGTACATAGGTGCTACAGAAGTAGACATCCCTAATGCTACTCCAGTAATAATACGGCCTGCTATCAGCAACCATTGATTGGGATACACCCCAAGCATTAAAAAGCCTAAACTCCAAGTGCCCAGACTAATGATCAGTGTGTCTTTACGTCCGATTAGATCACTTAAAAATACAGTAGACAATGCTCCAACAGCAGCGCCGATGTTAAAAAATGATGAGAATATGGTGAAAATAGGCATTGTCATTATACCATCAGGATTTGTTTCACTATGCACTATGCTGGTTTCTACTGGTGCAGTATAGCCTAATGCATAGCCAGAAACAAGACCGTGTAGACTCAAAACTAAGCTCACCAACAAGCTAGGGATAAGTTTTTCTTTTCTTCTAGCCACGAATTTAGGATCAAGTGATCCTGAGAAGAGGTGTATGGTCTCATCATAATCTTCATTTCCACTGTTAATACCATTTGTAATCATTTCTATGTAAACTAATATATGCTAATTAAATCGGAAGAAAAAATAAATTATACACAATATATAGGTTTATTGGTAATAAAATATCCCTAATTAACGTAGAATTGGAATAATTAGGAGCATACATAGAAATTAGGATTTATGGCCTTATGATTGCAGATATGGTATTGATATAAATCCGTATCAGGGTTCTATCTACTGGTGGGAAGCTTCTCCACCAAATACTTCAGTTTCCCAACCAAAGGTTTCCTATACTGCAATATAAATCACAATTTCAAATATTCTAATTATATATACATATATCCTGTGGCTACTCTACAGCCATAGGATATATGTATATTCTTCTTGTTAACTCCTCATACGTAATAAGTGATCACCCTCGTGTTACAACATGGATAAATTAGTTTTCTGATTCCAACAATGAATCTGAGTCTGAACCACAACCACCAGAGAACGATGCAAAAGTTTCCACTCAATGCTTTCCTAAACAACTAGCAAAATCAGTTTGTGAGAATTATTATGTTTCGCTAAACCTTCACGATTAAGAAATAATTTTAAAGTTCGATATTTAATGGTTCTGCAGTATTTTGATAATTCATAACATTAAGATTTTCAAAAGCTTCCTCCCCAAATTTAACATTCTAGATAGAACCCTGCACTGTATATAAGTCAAAATGAAAATTTCACCAATAAAGTCTCATGCTAGAAATATTTATCTTTATTAGGGTTATGAGTTGCTGACCAAAGCTCTGGTAAGAATTTTGGTTTCATAGTCTCAAGAAAATGTTGTCTCCATCGCATCTGGAATTCAAGTAACTCTCCATTAGCCATCACTTGTTCGACTACCTTTTCTCCATGACCATGGTAATTTGGATTCTCATTCCTTCACAAATTTTATAATACAATTAATCTAGAACAAAATTCCTGAATAGCTAATTACAGAATTAACTTACTTTGGATCGATCTTAGCAGCTTCTCGAATTTGCTCTTCATCCAATTCCTCTACCTGGTAGAAATCTTTAAGAATCTCTCTGTACTGAATTGCCCTTTCGTCAGGTAGTGGATTTTTAGATTGTGCCAATGCCCTGAGGAATAATATCCATATTAAAGTCATGTAATTATAAATAGCTAATACGTATTAAGACATACCTAGCAGCATTCTTTACTTTGTATAAAATTGGGTCAGAGTTAAGTTTGGAAGCTCCTGAGTCAATTGGTGCATCATACTCCTTAGAGATACGTAATTTTAATATATCTTCATTGAGGCTTGTTATCAGATGGCAAGAACCACAAAGCAACAAGTTGTCATGAGATTTGTAGCTCTTGTGATCAATAGGAAAATGTCTAATAAATATAAAATAACTGAAAAATATAGGAAGAAAGGAGAAGGATATCTAGCTAATATTATGTCCGGGAAGGAGGAACTTATGCAACTTATAATAAAGTAAATAAGCCTACTATGCAATATAAGGGAGAGGTTAAAAGTAATGGATACTACAATTCTACATAATTATGTGGAATAATTAGATTGGTGCAAATAGATACTTGATATAGCACACACAATAGATGTAATAGTTATTAATAACTGTTGTTGTTGACTAACCAAATGGATATAATTTTGTTGGCAGAAACGGGTCATCTAATAATTTAAAGGGTTGCAGGATAAACATGAGGGTGTTCATCAGGAAGATTATAAAGCTAATCCAAAAGTACATCATGTACATACTATGGTACCTCCTGCCTAGCACAAGCATACCGAATCATATCGCTATCATTATGGATGGAAATAGGAGATTCGCGAGAAAGAACAAGCTGGATGACGTCACTCTAGGGCATAGAGCAGGATTTGAAAAGATGATCGATGTGGTAAGGTGGTGCAGAGATCTGGGAGTGAAGGAGGCAACTGTATATGCTTTCAGTCTTGAAAACTTTAACAGGTAGATATTTAAACAGTAGTATAGATCAGAGATGGAACCGGTCGGGTCGGGTCGGGTACCGGTCATAATTTCTGAATATGGTAAATCTGAATTTGATACTGTAATCATATTGACCAAAACTTCAACTTAGCAGTTCGATTAAACTAGACCATAAATAAACAATTTAGTACAGATCTTATAGAAGATTTTAATCTTGACTACTAAATCCACTATTGTCTTTTCTCTATCACAAGCGGCAGGGTGTTCCAATACTTTTGGCCAGGCAGTGTATAGTCAAAGTTCCCATCGACCGGTCGAGCGGCCGGTCGGGTCGGGTCATGAAAAAGCTAACCGGTTCCATCTCTGGTATGGATGTAAGTTAAATGTGTAAATGTATTCTCCACATACAGGCCTCAAGATGAGGTTGACGGTCTAATGCAATTGGCCAGAGAGAAGTTCGAGCAGATGCTATCACATAGAGAATCTCTCATCAGGACAGGAGCTCGGATAAAAATAATAGGAAAGATATCAACTCTTCCTCAAGACTTGCAAGATATCGTAGAGAGAGTGCAAAACGATTCAAAGAGGAATAACGCATTCACACTCAATATATGCGTAGCTTATTTGTCAACAGAAGAGATTGTTAACTCAATCAACCAGATACATCTAGCTAACCCGACGAGAAGAATATCAGAGAAAGATATAAGTGAGAATCTGTACACCAGTCCTAGCCCTGAGCCTTGTCTTGTGATTAGAACATCTGGAGAGAGGAGACTGTCTAGCTTTCTATTATGGCAGGCTTGCAATTCCTTGCTTCTCTTCGAAAAGGTTTACTGGCCTGATTTCTCTTTCTATCAATTCTTATTAGTTATTGAATATTATCATTTTACACATAAATCTACTTGATGTTGTGTTAATATATTATTAGTCCGAGTTTGCTTGTTGATAATGTTCCATAAATGCTAAACTGACAAGCAAACAAACTTCATTCCTACTATTCATATAATAAAACCTCAGTAATGAACTCGTTCACATGGAAAGTAATAATTCTCTCATTCTTCTTTGTGGCTCTACTTATCCAACTATGTATTCTGAATTACCTTTATATGTCCCCTTTCCCATACGCTCTGGAAATCAACAAATTCGAGCCAACCACACAGATGCCTACCGAAGAGATGAGTGAATCTGAAACACCATTACTTTATAAAGACATGGATCTAAGCCAGTTGAAGGGCTGGAGTGATAATAGTATAGACTCCTTAGACACTATACAGAGAGCTAGCTCATTACTACCAAGAATAAGACAAGTTGCTCGTATGAAAACTCCCTCTTCGGATCTTTTCAATAGCTACATAGCTCCTGTTGGATTGCCTGTAGTCTTTACAGATATGATTAGTCAGGAAGTACTAAGCAAGTGGCATTGGGAATACATCTCTTCCAAATATGGACATATGCTGTTTGGAGACGTTAGACAAGGAGAATACAAAGACGAGATAAGCAAATCAGGAAAAAAGATTATTAATCGTGTTAGAATGTCTATAAAAGACTTTGTAGACATAACAACAAACAAAAGAGAGGCTCGAGAAGAGGAAAAACTCGTATACTTTGCTAAGAAGGGATTGATCACGTCAGAGGAGTTTGGAGAGCTAATAGGATATCCTCCTTTCTACGGAAATCCTGAGTCTTGTTTTCTAACTCCATCTATTTGGATGGGAATGCCTGGTACATACACACAAGGACATTTTGACTCGAAGGATAACTTCGTGTATCAGATGATTGGAAGGAAAAGATGGACATTGTTCTCGCCCCAAGACCATCCTTTCTTATATATGGTCAGTGCTAAGGGCTCGTTAGAATGGAGCAGTGCGTTAGAGACATTGGAAAAACTCGATAAAACAAAATTCCCACTCCTCCTAAAGGCCAATCCAATCCAAGTTACCTTGAACCCTGGAGAAGTCCTGTATCTACCCAGAGGATGGGTACATGCAGTTGAAAACCTGGAGCCAGCATTCATGATAAATCTATGGCGGTATGGCCCTGCAGAAATACTGAAGCTATGGTCTAACAAGGTTGAGAGAGAAATACAAAATATTTGTCCAGCTATATCTTCCGTTAAGTAATTTAATATACTTTAAATTTAGCCAAATTATTAAACTCACTTCCTGTATTCAGCTGGAACGATTTTCTTCCTGATTCCGTTACCATCTTTGGACCCACAAACTACACAAATATTCTGTTTTTCAGCTTGATAGTATAGCTTATCTATATTTCCCTTCTCAGGACGAGTCTTTGGTTCAAACTTTAACCTGACTACATAAGGTTCCTCGCTGACAAGTTCTATAAATAGTGAAATTAATAAATTAATAAAATAACTATCGTAGTTGTAACTCACCAGCCAAGTCTCTCTCAAAATACCAATTAGCCTTTCTTGTATCTATTAAAGAGAGGAGCTCATTGTCTGGTGCCAAGAGCCGGCAATTCTCATACAGGGCTCTTTTCCTTGTTACATATGGAGTGGTTATATTCTTAACCCTAGGCGAGTCTGCAGTGATTACACCTAATAGATTAAACCAGATATAAATTGATAAATAGCAAATATTGAATGTTAACAAATCACTAGCCAATATTTATGGAACTTTTTGTAAATATAAGAGATTGTTTTAAGATAATAAGGACAGTTATTTCATGTTTTGTTTTACTGTTTCATATAGAGTAGATATTGCTTGTTGCTCTTTAAGAACTCTTTCTTCAATCTGGTCGCATTTTTCGGTTAACTTCTCATTCAAAACTTTCAAAGAACTCAACAGTTTAGACTTGAGCTCAAATTCATTTTTGTAACATAATTCATTAATTGTCTCTTCTATTCTGGAAACTTTTGAGTCTCCAGATTCAGTTTGTGTAAACTTTTCAAGTTCTTGATTAAATTCTGGATCTAGACTTTCAAGTTTACTCAGCGCTATTTCAGACAATAATTCTGATTTCAAGTTTGTATAATGAGTATTTGCTAATTTTTCCCATTCTAGACGGAACTGTCCAATTTTGTCATTTGGAAGTTCAATACTCTCAAAATGTTTAATAACACGTCTTTTCATACTGTCATTCAGCTGGTAGGAGTATAACAAGGGTGAAAGTAGAAATGAGTTCAGATCAGTTACATTTGCATCAGGTATATCAGACATTTGAAGTCACAATTGAACTAACAGTGACTCAACAGTTAAATCAATTTTGCCCTCATTCCTAGAAATTACTAAATTAAACTCGACCCAAAAAATATGAATCTCTGTGGAAAAGCTATGTAGTTTATTAATAGAAAATAACGGAAATCTAGCTCTGAACAGAAGGTCCTTCCCCTCCAGGTATCATCATGGTAATACTATTACCATTAAGCAGGATTTGCTCTAACATAGTTATCCGTCTGCCCTCTGGCGTCATTTCATACTCAGTCACGTCTTCCAATACCATATTGACAAAATCATCGAATCCGAGCAGTGTGCCGACTATTTCTTTATCATTCTTTAGAAGAATGTGAATCTTAGAGCCAATACATTTGTCGATCAGTTCTAATGGTAATAACGCACTGGTAGAGGTGGCCATTGTTCTAACAAGCTAGTACTCGATAGGAAAACTACGTATTTTATGAAATAATTGAATTTAAGCCCAAATACGAGAAAGATTGCAAGCTAAATCTGTAAGGATTGGATATTAATAATATTGCAAGTGATCATGTCGTTAATTTTAGTTTGGGGTAAAATTCTGATTTGTATTATAAGGTAATTTAATTCTATTCCTAGTTCTATTTCTGCTCCTAATAGAGTGAATACTACCAGAATTATTGCGCTGTCTCTGTTGAGTCTTGCTACTTCCCCCGCCAAAAGGAATATCAATTAAAGGACCGCATATATCAAATACCAGATCGATAAATTCTGAGGATATACTCGGACATTGTACTGCTTGTGGAATGGAACGTTCTTTGCAGATTATTTGGAGGATAGCGAAGAGAATATCCAGAGATACCTTAGCATCTATTGAAGCGTACTTTATCTATAAGAAAGTAACTTAAATTATTTGAAAACTACCCAAGTATATAAGTTTCTACCTGTTGAAATGTAAGGTTTTGAGACTGCCAGTTACTTCTTTGTAATTGTGGATCTTTATTCAATTCAATTCCAAGAAAATGTTTGCTTAATCCTTGTAAACCAAGTCGTTGACTAAGAAAAATATTAAATTGTAAATAATATTAAAGGAAAATTAATTATTTCTCTCAATGAATGGAGAAAAATCAAAAAATGGATAATTATATATAAGAAAATGCTAAATATTCAAAAATTAATGGATTGAGGATGAATCTTGCAAGATTAGCTCAGTTGAACGCATCATTTCATCTTCCATAATAACGTTAGGAATAGATCTACTGAGCCTCTTCACTAGTCTGTGCTCCAGATTATTCTTGTCTCTCTCAAGAGCTTCAATCCTCTTACGCAATATCTGAATATCTTCGGGAAACGCGTCCGTAGCCCCAGTGTGCGCACCCTCGATGTAATTCGGATCAACCCTCATGTAGTGGAGCGTGGGAGCAGAAATGATAGAAGCAGTAATTAACCCCCCAACAAGAATAGCGATAGCACATAGAGGATACTTAATGTTGACATCAGAAACGAATGAATAAATTAGACTTACAGTTATCACAAATACAGTTCCGTTATATGTAACCCATGAAACTATGGCAGAAAAGCGTTGATTCTTATTCACAATATTCCTAATGTTGTAAGCCATTAATATGCTAAGTAACATCAACAATACCTTAAACAGTACGAGAATTATCAAAATTACGATATAGCTATTTCCCATTTCGATACCACACTCACTTATCTGATAGATAGGTGGGTTTATTTTACCAGAAGAGACTTCGCTTTCCATAAACGTGACAGGCTGCACTAATCTTAGGATTAACACGAAAATCGTATCTATACCAACGAGTAGTAGAGGGAAGATAAGTATGTATTTCGTGCTTAATTCCCGTCGATACTCAAACCTATTTTTTATCGCAATTATATAATATCGGAGAGATTTTACAAGTATCCCTCCAAAAGTTGTACTCACCCACACACTTCCTAGCCAGATTCTCAAATGACAGATGAAGTAGCAAGCTTGTTCATTCTTTTTGCTACCTATTCCTAAGATACGACCATCTATCACAAAGACAATTGCCAAAATGAACACAAAATAGTTGCCAGAAGTTATCAAGATTGTTATCCATGGTTGTGAGGTGGTTACAGCCTTCAGCTTTTTAGCAATACCAACCAGTATCACAATAATCACAATACTAACATATATTGAGGACATGACTGCAGAGATAAAGACAACAACAACAATCCAAATATCTACAAAGTGAATCTCAATTCCATCAGATGCTTTATCAGGACTCCATACAGTGAAAGGATAAATTTCATTATAAGTTATATCATCAGTTTGTATGTAATCAGATTCGTGAACAGGAACATTATCGAACAGGCCGCGATACTCAAGTTTTCCATTCACAAATTCCAGAAGCTGAACTCTGCGTTCCACTCGCTGATGTCCAACAAAAGAAATCTCTCCACTCCATCCGATAAAACTTAGAGAAGTAATATTGTTATACAGATCATTAGCATATTCAGACGGGTGCTTAGTAAGGTCATAAGCTAAAGCAATCTTACTAAGACCCTGAGCTATCATCCACATAGAATCGTAAGCATAAGCTGTTTCTATGAAGGTAGGGTTAGGTGAAGTGTTCGATTCTTTCTCAACTCTCTCGCTGTATTCGGCAAACAGCTGTTCAGCAGTGTAGCCAGAAATTGTAGTGCTATTCTCAGCATTGAAATCTACAAACCTCGGACCAGCATAGAAAGCTAGAGACCCATTAGACAAGCGTTTGATCTCTTCTGGAGTACAAGTAATGTTGGAAAGTTGTACAGGACTATCGTACCAGCTATCTGTATACCAACCTGGAAATATCCACGTCACTAATGGAGGTTGCAAACCAGAGGATTTCATAATGCATAACAACTGAACAGCTAGAGTTTGATACATGTTTGCTACTATAATACGATAACCTTCTTTCTCTATGAGAGCTAATGCTCCTTGTAACTGTTCTAGAAGATTTGGTCCCTTAGGATCAATGATTTCGATACGATAGTGCACACTATCAATATTGAGAAGTTTTTGAAGCTCATGACTAGTCGAGACGAACAGATCTTCCTGTTGATTAATTATTGCAATTCGTTTCCATCCATTCTCTGTAATAAATCGCAATCTAGCTGGAATAGTGCTGGATTCAGAAGGTCGGCTACGTATCAGCGTTGGATATCGCTCTGTGTTCGCAAGAGAAGGAGAGGTCGAAGCAAATGCAACAGAAACAAGACCGTATAGATAGCTAATCTCTGCTACAGCTCCAGTAACTACCGAACAACCATCCCCAAACAGAGATACGTAAGTGTAGTTAGGGTTCTGAATAAAATGAAATAATCTACTTAATCCTATCGTATTCTTACACTGACTATTCTCAAGATCAATCCTAAGAGTATAGCCAGGTACTACATTGTTTGAGTTAATGTGTTCTAGAGCAAGGCGTACAGATATTGGAATATTAGGAGCAGACCAACTACCATTTGCGGGATAGATTCCAGCTATGTGGATGTCCACCTTCTGGCAATTAGCCGCGAGAATAGACAAACAAATAACGAAAATAATCGCTCTCATTTCAGTAATAAATACTCAAAAGATAATAAAACTGAATCTATAATAGGGCTCTGTAGAGAGTATGGATAACAACAGATGTATCTAATTACAGTATGATTAATTACTAATCTTTTTTTGAATTTTCGATGATAAATTCAGGAAAAACTACAAAGTAGACAATCGTTAAATTCCAGTGTATACTTTTCCGTTTTTCCTCAAATTGTTGTATTCATAATTAATTAATTATTATTGGTACAAATAAATGTAATTAATTCCTACCCTATCATCCTGTGGTATGCAAGGTGTCTCAGATCGACAGCACCCTTTGGATGTATGAGATAATGATTCTTAATACGATTCAAATCGTTTAAAGAGCTGACACCAAACTTAAGGCATCTAGAAATAAAAACAACAATTAAATTATGGGTAAGCAATCTATTCAACACATTGCCTAACTTTTCATCTAGTAAGATGTCCACAAGTGATGGTGGAATTTGATTCTGCATCTGAGATAGTCTGATAAGATAACATCTAGAATCCATAGTTGCTATTTGAATTAAAGCTATAGGATAAACGAAGGCTGAGAGACAATCTCCTCGTGCTGCTTGTACTATTTCATCTAAATGATAAGACTGAGCCCATTCACAATCAAATCCTAAGAGACAGAGATTCTGTCTTGGAATACTGGAGAGTATTTCCTCGCACTCTGTCATGCTAGATATCACATACACATCAACTCCATCATGTTGTAGATGTTGTGTACTGGGACCAGGGCATAACATCGGCTTAGCTTTCACTTCTTCTGTCTGGTCTATGGGAGGTGTATTTGTGCGAGAGATGGGTAGTGTAGTTTCTATTGCCTCTTCTTTAGGTCTTTTGATTCGTAACCAGTTCCAACCTATTCAAATTAACCACACATAAAAGTATTTATCAAAATAAATCAAATTAGAATTAGGACCTACGATGAACTCTTAGGAAACCAATTAGGACGATAGTAGAGCAGACCAGAGTAGCACAAATAACTTTGAAATACATCAGGGAATTACTGTTGATTTTGAGATACAGTTCCTAACTTCAGTCCTTTGTGAGCTGAATCATAACAATATTATTACATAATAAAGAATACAGGATACACAATGTTTGTAGTTAGGTAATCGAATAAATGGAAATAGATAGAAGGAAATTGGTAAATATGTGTACACACTCTGTAAATATCTTTCAATACAAGGAATGGAAAATACTAATTCGATGAACTTTGGAAACTAAAAGTAAAACATGCAAGAATAACATTTCTATTTATCCCACCATCCTTTGGGAACTACGTTAGCTTCCTGATGAAGCCTGACTTTCTCTTTCATCTCAATATTTTCAATTAGCTGTTCTTTCTTTAGAGGTTGTCCTGTTTTGGGATCTGTCTGAACTGAATCAAGATGATTCTCGATTGCCATCCGTTCGTAAGTGTCCCCATAAGGCGTTTTGACGGGATCAGTGAACATCTCTCCACAAAGTGTACATATCAGCTCTTTAGGAACTTGTCCAATCTCAGAGTCTGTCACAACAGCACCTAACAATTCTTTCCTCCAATCAGCTATACTCTTGCTAGCGTGTTGTTGTGCCATCTTCTTAGCTTTCTGATTATACGTCTCTCTCTCTGAGAAGTACTGCTCAGCCATGTTACTATCAAGTGGATCATTAGGCTCAGGTTCTAATAGTAATCCATACATACAGTCCAAAATCTCACGCAAAGACAAATCACTGGAATAATTACGACCGAATACACTATGACATATGCGACCACTGTGATTGATATTACAGTGATAAATAGGTGTAATAAACCGCACTTCTGGAGGAGACATAGGGTAACCCTCGAGGAACTTCACATATAGAAGGAACACACAGTTCTCGTAGGCTGTGAACTCAGGACCCGTGACCAAAAGCCTCCAGAAAGAGATATCATCTTCTGAAGGATAGATCTCGATACTTCCATGAGGATCTTTCTGGATTTTAGCAAGTTCTGCCATTATACGTTTGGAAGCACGACCAATATTTGAAGCTGATGCTGTAGCTTGTTTGGCAAGATAAGCTTTTGCTGAAATAACTTTTTTACACATTTCAAATGGCATTTGAGTATCTGGCTCATTATCGTAATCTCCTCTCATAAATTCTTGTAATTTCTGTTCCTGTATTGGCCCGCGGGCAGGTTTGACGTCACGACGGGACATACTGAGTACTCCTTCCATCTCAAATAGCTTGAGAGCAGCAGCTATTTCATTGGGTAGGAAGCTACACCCCCCTGTAGCGTGAGAGATAGCTTTCATATTGTCATTACCATCTCCTATTACAAATGAGTCTACAACAATTTCTTCTCTAAGACAGCGATTAATAACTTCAAGCGGACGAACCTTGGATGCATTATCATGTCCATCAGTTAGGCAAATTATACGTCTCCTGATAGGAGGAACCTTAGGACTACTATCAGTAGTAGCGGTGGTATCAGGAACAGCTGGGGTCTTCTCTGGTTGTTTGGATGCAGAGCTGCCTAATCGGAACAATTTAGAAAAGAGACCTTCGCTAGGAGCGGAGGAACCAGTAGCACCTCTTGAAGCACCCTCTGGAACTATACCACTACCACCAGATGATATAACGCTAGGATGTGTAGTAGTGAATTCTATCAATTGTGTAATACCATCATTAATAGCCTGATAGAGAGATGTACTACCACGTGTGTATAGAGCATCTACATACTCCTTAAACTCTTCAAATAATTCAGTTACCTTTGAAACACATGTAATAGTGGAATCGAATACAGTAAGACCAACTACATGAAATAGGTTATAAGCCATGGTACGGTTCGCAAAGGCATGGAACAACTGTTTAACAGCGCCGAGACGAGTTACTCCACTGTCCCAATTTCCATTCATTGATCCACTGATATCAATAAGTACAATGATAGCTTCCTCTGGCCTACGTGTAACCACAGGATCTTGTAGATGTATTGTTGATAAATCTATTTGTTCTTCTTTATAACCACCTCCAGTATACTGTGTTTTAGCCTTAGTGACAGTACCGTATAGGATTCTAGCTAATTCATCAGGATCAATACTCTCAGTGGAACCCAGCTGTGGATTAAATAACACGTAATCGCGACTAGTAGCAGCACAGGCCTCTCTCTCTACATATACTACAACAGTCTTGTTTGAGTTAAGAGTGAGCACATATGGATTGCTAGAGTGTGTTTTTAACTCAAGAGGTTTCAATACTTCCAAGTACTTAAGGGCTTTCCGTTTGTTTGTGAGTTCAGACCAACTACATGTCACTACTGGATTGCTATAACCTTTTGCTAAGTCATCACTAGTACACTTACCCTGCCAGATGTAAGCAGAATCAGATGTGAATGATAATAGTAGATTCTTTCGTACTAAGTCTGGATGCAAGTCTGCTTCAGTCAAATCGTCAAGAGCACAACTGGGAATTGGCTCTGCGTCTCTAATCTTATCCAATACAGATTCTCTGTCAAATGGTAGACTAGAACCAGGGATGAGAACAGGGTCCTCCACACGGAGATTAGAGAGTGAGCAGAGTAAATCAAATTCTTTAAAGTTTTCAGTTTCTTTATCTGTGCTCTTAGCTTCAGAAATGAGATAAGCGAATAGAGTAGGAGAGCTGGTAAGTATCTCTTTATCATCTATAGACACATCAGTAGGTAATCCATTAGTAGAGGTTAACAGCTGTTTGAAGAGATGGTAGAGAATTTCTTGGATAGCAACTTTATGTGAGAATAGAAGACCTTCGTTTTTGAACAGTTTGTTTAGCGAATCAATGAGAGGAGGGCACCTAACCAAGCGTCTAATGTGACCTAGAACTTTCTCAATGTCTTCTTGCTTGGCCTTACACATCTTCATTGCCGCACAGTAGAGAGCAGAGTTGAAACAAGTCAAAGAATCTTCTGACTGCTCGAAAAGAGGAAGACATGATTTGTTGGTGAAGTTATTTCTCCATGAGGTTGCCCATGATACACCGTATGTCCACATCTGTATGGTACTGTTTTCCTGTATATTATAAGAAGATAGTTTAGCATCGCTAGAACGAACTAATGTACCTCCATAGCTGAGCTTAATACATGGGGTAGGAATATCCAATTTTTTAGAGATTTTCTGTCGAAGAGTCTTTCCATTATCTTTAGTGATATCAACTCGAATAACACTAGTCTTGTTGTGTTTCACGAAAATCTGAGAGGCACCTTCTGTCGGGTCAAGTCCCGGGAGTCCAGATTCAGACATCATTAGATTCTTCCTTGGGATAGCTAGAACGAGAGAACCATTGTCTATCTGCCAGTAGCGAAGTGTTTTTCCATAAGCAAATGAATCGGGCGCGAGGGGATACCCTTGTGGAGCATATAGCTCAACAGTCACACCATCAGGGAGCTGTTCTTGTGCTGAAATAGCTGACACGAGGCCGTCGAATGATGTCTCATCCAAATTCAGCTTAACTTGACCTTGTTTTGGTATCAATGTGCTATATATTATATAATAGATTAAACCCTCACCAGAGGCTAGCTTAGGCACAACTGATATTTCAGAATCAGTGACAGGAGGTTCTGGGTTATCCTCCTTATTCAGATGAAATTTAAGTTTGTTGAGTTCTATTTTAGTTAAGCCTAGAGAATCCCAGTCTTCTTGCTGTAAGTATTGCATATCAGTCAGCTCTTCAATACCGAGGTCTGATAACTTTTCTTTTACTTTCAAAAGTCCAGTCTCTTCCAATAAATTCTGAATATCATTAGATTTTGATGCCATTTAAATCTACAATTTCTAGTATGAGTTAATAAATATGCACATTACATTGATAAGATATGGAATGTGAAAAGATTATAATTAATGGATAAAATCTTAAAATTTTGAAAATGAGCAACTTAGAAAAAGGATTATTAGCCAAAATGACTAAGTAGACAAAATCTAGATTTGAGCTAAGGTACATGGCCGTGGTGGCAGTAAGGGCAAAATCATGGTAAATAAATCATTTTTGGCAGTCAACGTATATCAAACAGAAATTAATATTAAGTGAATGTCCATTACATTTGTTCCAGTAAGCTCAGTGTGGATGAGGTATTGTTCATAACCTAGTTTAGAGAAGAGAGTAAATGAATCATTTCGAGAAAGTGACGAGTGAATAAAATCGCGATATTTCTCATTATCTCTCATGAATTTCTGAGATAATTTAGCACCTGCAACTGGGGTAGGACCATCCTGGCCATCAGTACCAACACTAGCAAACTCTATAGAAATCAAATCCCAAAATTCGCGAAACTTTTCCAAGTTAACAATCCCATCTAGAATACAACTAAAGTTGTCGTAAATCAAATCTAAATTGATTCCTACTCTAAGCGACAACTCCTGATTACGTCCTCCTTTACCGTCTCCCTTCACTTTAACTACAGGTTCCCCTCCACTCAATAAACACACCTTCTCAGAACTTACACTAGTCAGTATTTCATGATACGATTCGTATAAACTCTGTATTGTTATGCTATCCTCAGTAGATGATATTCCTAGAACCTTTAGACAACGTTCCATAGCTTCATGTTTCAACCCAATCTTATCATGAGGAAAAATACATAGAACTGAGTGTAGAATAAAAGCTGCATAGAAGGAAGCTACCTCTACTACACTTCCGCTGACCTTGCTAGACCAAATAAAGCCATCATAACCTAATTTTATTGCATATTCCATTGCACCATCTAGGGCTAACTTATTATTTCCTACAATTACATGCTGGGGAGTGGACACTAAAGGAGGATACCTATAACTTGATGTCTGCAATATAGAATCAATTATTGATCGGGAAATTAAACTCGTGATTTCGTACTTATGCAATATCGCTAAGAATTCAGCCCCAGTAGAAGAATCAGGATAACAAGGACCTGAAGCTATAATGTCAAGAGGATCATTAATGACGTCAGACAGAATAAGTGTTAAAACCTAGAAGAATTAGGCTAATCAAGTAAAAAATTCTAGAAAATAAACCAAGTGCCTACCTCAGCAGGCTGACAGAGCTGGACTAACTTTCCTCCTTTTAGCAGAGACACATGCTTCCTGACTGTATTCAGCTCGTTAATTGATGCTCCTCTCTGACTTAACGAGGAGCAAATAAACCGCTTGTTATCTGAAATAAGAATAGAAACTTAAATCATTCAAATGAAAAATAAATAAATCTTACCAATAGATAGACCACTAATAGGTAGTGACGTCAGTGTAGAAGCACCCCCACTTAACAATACTATGATTAGCTCGTCAATACTAGCCCCGTCTGCTAATTGATAAATAGCCCGAGAAGCAGTGAGAGACTGCTCATCTGGAAGATTATCCTTACCTCCTTCAAATATATTCACCTAGAAAATGACGACTTGAGTATATCAATTTACACATATACCTTATGGATATTGTAATAATATCTGTTCCAAAGATAGAACAAAGTAAATTTAGAACATTCTTATATTACAGATAAAAGTAATTAAAATACGTATTAGGATACCTTAGGAGAAGGGAGTGGGTATAAATCCTTTCTGTTTTTGAAGGTATCCGTGTAACCAAGGGGGAGAGATACAACACCCTTGATAACATGGTCTCCGATAAGGTCCTGTACAGCCCGTACCATCCCTCCAACAGCTTTACCAGCTGCGATTAACTTAACATTATTACGTAACTTGTATGCTCTACCTTGTACACATAACGTGTTATCACTCTGGTAAAGTAGTGCTGATCTCAAAAGCTGATAAGGATTGATTGCGTTTAAAGAATATTTAAGAATAGCATTTACATCAGAGGCTATTATTGACATAATGATCTCAGAAAATCATAATATTTAAATACCTAGTCTGTGGTGGATAAGTAAGTTTCTACGTTGATACAACATGTAAATGTATGTAAACATGCTGTAATTGGGTCAGAAAAGGGTACACAAGTTTGGTGGATATGTAATCAAATATTAAGATAGTACTGAAAATGTAGATCACATAAATATGCACATGTGTTATCATGACCTGATGCTCTTAGCGGTCTTGTATGTACGTAGAAGAATATAAACAAATATACAAACAAACAACAATACTTGACAAAAATGAGAGAATAATAATAATTTATTTATCTAAAATAAATTTATCTCTATCGTTCACGCTCTGTACTAAATTAGTGGAATCAGTCACATATCATTTGTTCCTTTTTAGGAAACTTGTAATAGATATATTCAAATATGCTAACTTCCTCCGTATCTTTCCCCCCAAACTCAATACAGTAATTGTACAGGTCTCCAACAGTCAGTTTATTATCTATACAGATCTTCACAAATTCCTCTTGTTTTGCAGTAAGATTTTTATCATTGAAAGTAAAATAGTATAAATCACGACCAGATAGAGAAGCGGATATCCATTGTATTATAGTCTTAACTTCCTTATTTCCTCCAAACATCCCACACCCCCAGTTACCAGAAGCTACAGGAAGTCTATGAAAATTTTCGCCATCTTTTGATAACACCTCATCGCAAGAGAATCCACAGAAAGATTTAATTAACTCTCTTTTAAAAGGTATTATACTGCACTGATCCTTAATCCCACCACACCCCTCTAACGCGTCAATACAAACAATTGACGTAAGAGAACGGTTGTTTTGATCAACTGGATTATTATCAATACATGGACCTTCAAATCTAAAATTGCCGCCATAGCCAGAGTAATTTGAGAACTTTTCAGCACCTAAAATACATTATATTTATTTGTGATTTAAATCAATTAATTTTGTTTGTTTGTATATTTGTTCGTTTGTTTGTTTGTTTGTTTGTTTGTTTGTTGTTGATGGTTTCACTTCTAATAACATACCTGTGATAATTATCGCTTCATTAGGAAGCATAACTTCACATACTAAAAGAGAAAACAGGCATTCTGGACTGACAACGAAACGAATCTCTTCCTGTACATTTCCTGTAGTCAGTACTCCTCCGCCAATATACTGATTCGCGAAATCTGCTTGCAAACAACCGTGTGCATCTTCTATTAAGCCAGTTGAAAACGATTTAAACGCGCTCAGTGGTACTGTAGACTCACTGAAGCATGGTGTTTTGGCAGAAAATAATAATCTACGTTCTACGCTTATATTTCTCTTCAAATAGTCTAAGTCGTCCTTAAGCTCGTGCTCTCGTATTCTCCTAAAATACTCCATGATGCAAGTCAACTTGGAGATCTGACTTGTAAAGAATGAGAGATTTAAGAGATCAACTAACGTCAAGGTCTGCATGTTTTGTCCTTGAGTTGGAATCGTATTGAATAAAGCATTAGCAAGCAGACAAGCTATTTGTAAACGACTTACACAAGCAGTATGTTGCATTCCTTGGGCTAATAAGGGAATTGGCTCTGGAAACAGAAAATCTACACGCAAAGCTAGGTCAGCAATGTAAGGTAGGAGTTGAGTAATTAAGCTGCCGGGTTCAGATTTCGCCATACTCGCTTGTTTCAAATTCTTCAATGGTGGCTGTAATAATTGAGCTTCAGGTATTGAATAAATGGATCTATACAATTTAACGAATTCTGTCATATCCATTGTAGGCTTGCTTTTAATCTCTGTGAGGAGTTTTGAAATTTCTTCCCAATGTGGCGTTTGATGTGGTAAAACAATTGTGTGGATTCCATATGATAATGTGGTAACCTTTGCTGCCATAAATTCTAACAACAAATATTTGTTAACACATTTCAGGAAGAAAATCGCGGCATTTGATACCTTGAGAATCGCTGCTTCGCAGAATTCACATTAAGTAATATAAAATGAATTTTGCGAAGTGAATATGTTCGTTTTTTATAAAATTACATACAGATTAACCGTGTTTACACAGCGCATATATACATAGAATTGATGGATTATTCGCAAAGGATATATAACAATACCAAACCAGAAACCATCAGCTCTACTCCAGGCAAATTATTAAGCTAAAGCGTGTAGAGATGGAATTTACAATCCAAAAAATATATAAATACTTCTTAACAAGAACAGAAGAAAAATACTCAGAAAGATCATCAAAAAGAAATTATCAATTGAGATGGCAAGCAAATTAGGAATTACCTTTCCCTATGAACAATTTACAGGATGGGAAATAAAGAAATTGAACAAATACTTCAAAGACAATGCCCTTGATGAGGGCCAGAAAAGGTCTATCAAATATGAGAGAAGAAGAGTGAAAATCTGTGAATATAGCAAGAAGAAATTCGAACGTTCTAGAACAAAAATACCAAATAAATTGAGAGAGATAGACACTCTCATGTTTGAGCTCAGTGAGCTTCGAAAGGAGGTTGAGGAATTGAAATATCAAAAAGCAGGCTTTGAAATATTGGATATGGATATGGATATGGATATGGATACTGATTGGTATTACGATTATTAGAAATTTACTATGTATGCCCTATGATACACTGCATATTTTGCATATTTGTTTGTTATTTACTAAATAATGCTGTAATGATGATATTTGTGAATAAATAAAGGGAAATTAATATTAATAACTAGCTGCTAATTAAAATAATTTAATATACAAGTTCTAAGCATAAATATACAACAATACACATTCTGATAAACTTTAAACAAAATTCTTAGAATCATTTACATACTCAAGATATGCAATTTTATACAAGTAATATCTAATAAAAAGTTAAAACGTCATTCAACTGTTATATCGATTGCTGAGAGTCATTCAGTTGCAATGCATTTATCAGCACTGGAATCTGGCGATAAGAAAATCACAGTTAACATTATGAGGTAGATAATCAACAAGGAAGTTCCTTGGAAATAATCAGTTTTAGAGTCTGAGAAGATATAGTTAATAACCAGTACACTCATTAATACTGAGAAGAGCTGAAGGTCATTAAATAGCAATACAAATCCGAGTTGAGGATATATTATGTCTGCAAGTATTAGGACAGGTATTTGAAGCAAGCAGATCTGAACCGCAATTTGGTTTCCGACCTCGATACTCAAAGATATAATGCCTTGCAAGGCAAATTGTATTCCGGTAACTAGTTCAGGGACATCCGGGAGTATCGCGTAAATAGTGGATCCGAGAAATGCTGGAGTTATGAAATCAACACTACCCAGGACATGCATAACATTCTCTGCAATAGTATCAGCTAGAAGAGACATTAATATAGTCATCAATACGAGAATAAACGTGCTTTTCAGCCTACCCCAGTGTGGAGAGTGTTCCTTTTCCTGAGATTCCGGCGTATTCTTGTAGATATGGTCGTGAGTCTTCAAGCTATAAATCATCCCAGCAAAGTAAGCAATTGGTAACAGAGCCATACACACAAAAGCCAGATATTTTGCCTTGAGAAATGTGTATTCCGAAGTCAAGTAGATACAAGCTTGGCATTGAAAACTGGTAGCATTTACTGACTTACTAATATTACTATCTGGACTATTAATGTATGTTATATGCTGCGTGGCATTCATATTATTTGTTATGTTCGTTGAGTTAGCGTAAAGCCATTCACAGCTATCGCAAGTATAAGTCCCGAAAGCTTTATTAAAGAAAGTAGGAGCAAAAGCTCCCACAATAGATACGAATAGCAGAGTAGAGCTTACGCCAGCTGATCGGGCATTGAAGTTCTGTTCAGGGTACTTAATACCACCAACGACCATACAGAGTCCTGGTAGCAAAAGCATGGTTAATAGTAGTGAGCCAGTGAGGGAGTTCTTAACAATAGACTGAGTGCATTTAAGAGTATTCTGAGACTTACCATGTACGAGAGTTGCAATATAAAGCGTTATTTCTACGATAGAGCCAAATGTAGCATTCAATACAGCGCCTACTGCATACGTACTTTGTGCAGAAATACTTGCAATTGCCATTCCAATGTAGTATGCAAGCGGAATAACTCCAAAAACTGATATTATGAATTTAATCCAGTGAGATGCTTGTGGAGTGACATTCATATAGTCTATCGTGTAGTTGAAAACCAGTGCGATTATCACCAAGAAAAACATATTGAACATTATAACGTTCATACCATCTACAGTGTATTTGATGTAGTAGCGAGAAAAAGCTTGGTAAGTACATAGAACAACATCATGCTCTGAGTTATCAAGGATCCAATCTGAATTCTTAATTTGTGTCGTTCTGGGATCGAGGAGAAGTAACTTAAACATAGCAGTTCTGTGAATTTTAGCAACAGGGATACTCACGATAAATGCCCAAGTAATAATGAATAAGATTAGATGTATCAAGAAGAGAAATGGTAAGCTGATGATAGCCCACATCCAAAACTGAGGATATTTACATATGTTAGGAATCCTACACATTTTGCGGGCACGTTGCATGTATGTGGAGGATCTATAGCTTGAAAATCTCATTTCCTCCTCGCTATCATTGTTCTTTATACCACTCTGTAGGAGGGGGTTAGTGACGTTATCATCAGCCTGTTCAGATGAAAGTTTCCCTTCTTCAACCAAACGTGCAGGTCTAGAAATGGATTCATACTGTATATTATCTGTAGAATGTGAGAGCTCTAAACTCTCATACCTGGAGCGTAGTGTCCCTTGGGACCTAGTAGGACATCTACTCGTAGAAGGTACGTAAATGAACTTTCCAAAAGGCCAAAGGAAGTATTTAGAAAGTTGAAAACAATAAAATCCGTATCGATACCCGCAAATAGTCATAAACATTATAACTCCAGCTATCAGATAGATAAAAGCTACCCACCACCCAAATAACAAGCAGTATACGATGTTACCAAAAGTATTACATGCATTTATCTTCACATGCATTGGCGTCTCATGAGTAGGATGGTAGAGAGCTTGGACCTGAGGAGATCTCTCTGCTAAGGGACGAACTGCGAGATGACTCTTCCATTTCAACATTCCGAATTTGTGATTGTTTTCATACTTAGCGTGGTCAATTGGATTCTTTATGACAACGAAATTGTTACCAAGGAATTCGTTAGAATCATCTGATAGTTCCTCATTTCTAGCTGGAGAAATCTGAGGAACAGATCTGGTAGAAGGATGTATGAAAGAAGATACCCGTGGATTAGAAGATCCGTTAATTCTATCCTCTATCTGAATAGCATGCGAGTTATGAAACTGAGAATCGTATCTTCTGTATGGCGTGTTGTGCACTGATTTCGCTCTTCTCGTATGTTTCAAACGTAGTTTAAGTTTCTGAGTATCTGGACTGAAGAATGGCACAGTACGTGTAGGGAGATAATTGTTAGATTGAGAATAATTCGATTTCTCATCAAGTGGTTCATTAGATGCCATTAATAGCTAAATATTAATTAAGCTAATTATCTATATAGTAAGCATATGAAGCTAAACACTATTTAACGGTTTCAGTCCAATACATTGCTCTACTAACAAACAATTTGCAGAATACTAAGAGAACTTAGAATTGCAATATTATCACTGTATAAATGGGTTCAAAACAATTATTACAAACGTCAAAATATAGGATAGAAGCCTAATCACACATTTATAGAGGTATTCATTCAATCAATAAGAGAAAGTTCCATAATATGATACATATGGCATAAGAGTGAACAAAACAATGAAGCTATAAATACAAAATGAAGCGGACCTAATCATACTTGATGCCATATGGAGATTCTATGTAAGCATTAGGCAAGTGAAATCGGGATTTCCAAACATGACATTACTAATTATTGTTACGTAATATAGAACGGACTGAAAAGTTCCCTATGATGTAATCACGTAGAATTAGTACTAATTATAGTGAGGGAATGCTCTACATAATATTCAAGGTAAATACTTCAGGTAATGCTAAACTCATAAGTAGATATTAAAATGTTGAAATATGATAAGTTCGTGAGTTGTTTGCTCCTCTCGGGCCAAACAAATGTTCTAAGAAGGAAAGCTTAGAACATTACTACAATATCAAGAATTATTTATTTATTTATATTTTCTCTCAATTAATCAAGCATTCGATATTAATCTCTTTGTTCAATACAGCTTACATTAACTCTCCACTCTTGTACATTCTATTTACATGAATTATAGTTATCAAACAGATTCTGTATCTCGAATCTTTTAGCAAATCAAAATCTGTTCGAGATGTTTGAGTAACGGGCATTGAGATTGCGGATTGTATAAGCTATCGAGTTATTTTGATGTTATACATATATTCATATTTACCTTGTAATTGCAAATATTGAAAGCTCTTAAAGGCTATTATCAGTGACAATATGTCAAAATCAAATGCTGCAGGCTTATACCTAAATTACTGTAGTAGTATATATAAATTCCTTGTGAATAGACGAACAAGCCGTAATATATTAAGTGAGCTGATTGATAGGATAGGATTCCTATTCAGCATACTGAGATTGTAAGGATATAAATTATAGAATAAGTTTCGGTATATTAAGCCTAAGCATCCAATTAGATTAGATATTTCCAGGGCATGAAACACAAGAAGCAGTTATTATGACATTCTCATGTGATTAAACTGGATTATTATATCACCTAATCTGATCTGGTTGTTTGCATGAACAAAAAACCTGCCCAGAGAAGGTCAAACTGTGCGAATGATATCGTGATTTATCATCAATAAAAAGCGAATAAAAAATATGGTAGTTTTATAAGAGTTTTTGTGGACAAATAAGGTAATTTGGTGCTGACTACTGAGGCCTGGGTGGTGATTTAAGTTAGAGAGTAATAAGTATATTAATAAATCTTGAACAAGTACTGGTATCATGAAAATGATGTATTTCCTGAAATGCACTTCAATAATCTTTATAACTTTGAGTAATATGTGGGTAAGAAATATACAAATGAAATATATACAAAGTGCTAATCAAAAAGATAAAATATTTCAAACAGTATAATGTTATACATCAGTAAATTTTGTGTGAAGTTTCAGAAAGGTATAAACAGGTGGAGGCAATAATGTCCGAAAATTCTCCACATTTTCTGACTCTCCAACAAGGAACTTACAACAAAGAGTTTGTAACGGGTAAGGGCGTTGTAAAGATGGAAGTTTTACAATCTCGTTTTGATCGGACTCACTAAAATAATGGTAGAATAAGTTCCCTTCGCTGTCAAGTGAAAACGGGTATACACCAACACTAAGTAAGAACTTTACTAAGGGAAGAGGATTGATCGATTGATGGGTTACTTCATGAAGGAAAGTTTTCCCATCAATAATACTTCTGTGATTAACATCCAAATTGTACAGAAGAAGAAATGAAATTGCATCTGTCATGGAAACATTGTACTTTTCGAAAGTACGTTCGTAGTTAACAGGGTGAATCAACAAATTAATGAGGTACGTCTTAGATCGTGACGAGTGAATTATGATTTGTAAGTATCTGTAAAACCTGTCATAACTATTAGACTTGTAATAAGTTGAAAATTCTTTAGACAAATAAAGGAATAATGTTGTGTAAACACATAGAAAATTGAAGCTTATGCGAGCAGGGACTTTAGCATCTGAAGCAAATAGAAAATTTGGCTTAAATATATAAACGAGACGTTCATCAAAGAATTTGAACAGAGTATCTACGATTGGAGTAATATCGAATTTACCAGGATCATGTTGCCATAGAATATTCAAGTGGTCGAAGACTGATTGCCATAACTTACAGTGGGATTGCCATAAATCGCCGTTCAAGTCATTCGTCCAAGAAACACGTTGGGTATTGAAAGAAAAAGATGTGGGCAAAAGAGTACTTTCTAAAGACAAGATAATATTGAGGTATAGAGATCGTGAAATTATGGATAAATCATATTTTTTCAACAGTACTGGAATATCTTTCATAACTGAAGAATAACCGTATATAAACCTTTGAGCTACCTCGCCAAACAAGCCCTCATTCCTTATGTCTATACTTTTGTGTAGACAAAGAAGCCTGAAATTGACTCCTTTCAATATATCAAGACTATGATCAACTGTAAAACAAGATTGAATTTTCTCCCAAAGCAAAATCCAACTATAATCAATCTCAACTAACGTGTAATCAATAGGGAGACCCTGTTTAACCAAGAAGGCAATACGCTTCCTGCAAACATTGATGAGCGTATGTATACATTTTGGATCAATTATGGTATAAGCTAGAATATTAAAATAATCGAAAAGGTTGTTAACTTCCAAATCGAAATAATGCATGATTGTATTTTTAACGATATCCATTTTTGTAATCACAGCAAGAGATAGAACACTGAAGTTATGCTCACAACGTAGCAATCTAGCACTACCATAATCAACTAACAATTTTATAAGTGAAACTACCATTCTCCTCTCTCCAAGCGTTGGGTATATATTCAGTTTATTATAGTATGAAAGTAACGTTGTGAATCTTTGTGGTTTACTTAATACAAAATGTAGTGGAGTCAGACCGAATTCAACCTTGCAGTTCGCATCACTATGCTCTAGAGAAAGAAGAAGCTTCAGGAGATTCTCCCGTTTGTATAGTACAGCAAGATGAATAGCAGTGAGGCCGTTAGAATATTTATGTTTTAAGATACGATCTGAATTAACTTTAATTAATAATGGTAATTGTTCTGGTAGTGATCCTGTTACTATACTATCTTCTATTTGTGTGAACAGATTAATATCATTGACAAATGTCATTTGCCTATCCTATGTTTCTGACAAATTATTCTGATAAATAAGTAGTCAATAAAGAATACAAGATAATGTCACAATGACAAGAAATTTCTTAAATATATTAATGAGTATTAATTCGCCTCAAAATTCAGGCTATACTGACGGTTCGTTTTAGACAGATGTTAACTAATAGCACATTTTGTCCGAATAAAATGTTTACTAGAATCACTAGATAATATTGTCAACAAAATGCTCCATTCGGAAGACAATTATTGCTTTTTATGGTTACAAGATTTATACTATGGATCTCGGGTGTTTCAATACAAATTCAGTCATTGAATGTTAAACTGAACGAAATTAACCCAATTAGAGTAGTTATAGAAGTAATGAATGCCTTCCTTTTTGAAATCAAAAAGAGATTCTTACAAAGTAAACCTTGTATTCTTCTTCACAATCAAAATTTCTGACTATTATCCATCCCCATTGCTCCAGATACTGGTTCTTCACTGAATATATCATCAGATTGCAATCTCTCCTCCACTTCCATCACCTCAACTTCTCCAGATTCGATAGGATCCCCATCTGGATCCATTTCAGAATATTTTGATTTTCTACTAGAAGTTTGTTTTTTGGCTTTGCTCGATTTGTTAGTTTCCAACATCTCTCTTAAATCAGGAATAAACTCATTTAACTCCATATCCTCTAATGCTTGAAACATATCTTCAGCGTTGAGCGTCCTACGATGAGCTTTTGAAGCAAATTCGTTACTAACTGAAGTAGAGTAAAGTATAAAAACACATGTAGCTTTCATTAAAGCTAACTTAGCTTCTTTAGAGACAATAGTACCATCAGGCAGGCTTTCCTTGATAATACGATTTATGCAGGCCATTGGTAGAGAGAATTCCTCAGCTTTTGATGCCATTAAAATTCCTAATTAGTTCTAATCTATATTACATTAATTATATACGATGAAGTGAGAGGCTAGGTTAAGTAAGCACGCATTATTAGCTATTATCCCCCTTCAATGCTTCCTCATTTAACATTACTTCATTAATACGTTAGTACGTTAATACGTGGTGACTATAAGATACTTTAAATAAATATAAGTAAATTTATTCTATAATAAATGCTATTAGTGAAAATGAGTAAGAAAGGTAAGAATTCAAAGTTAGACATATATAAGGAAAAAGAGTATAGAAAAATAAATAAGAGAGAAGTCATGATAGTGAAAGGGTTACCTATTAGAAGTTAGGCTTAGCACATATGAAGGGGAGATCGTCTACTACGTTCATTGAGAAAATAGCAAGCGGGGGTAGAAATGATGTAGCCGCAGTGAAAACCATACCAAGGATGTAAGCCCAGTCAATAATACAGGTTCCAGTGTTGAAGGGCGTGGAGGTAAAGCAGAACTGAGTAACGAAAGTATTCCCAAAACCAATCGGGTACACAATAAGACCGACAATTAGAGTAATGAGAGATATTAACTGTAATACATAACTGATTGCAAATATTGAGAAGTTGTTAAGAGCGCGTATCTTAGGTATCAGCATCCCGATAATGATAAATATTCCAGACAGGAATAGTACAGCACTGCCAGTACAGTAGAGAACAGCTGTAGCAGTAAAGGCACCAGGGACATCAGTTGAAGCTAAATATATGTAATATGAAATACTGCTACTATAAATTAATAATATTGAAAAATAGTATTACCCAGGTCTGCACCGTCTAGGGATAGGTAGGATATATACTGAAGGATGTCATTTGGTGTGTACTCCAAACCTACAATACCAACTTTAGCTGGGTTAGGAGATAGCACTGCTTCTGTCTGAGCAATCCAGTGAGGGAAACCAAGGCTGATTGCGTGACCAATCACCAGGAAGAAAGTTGACAATAGCCAGACGCCAGACACCAGACTGAATCCCTTGATACGCTTGAGGCCTTGTCTCTCTGCCTTTTCGGAATAGAAGGTAGCAATAGGAGGGGGAGGGATGGGATCGATTGGCATCAGAGCCTTGAGAGAGTCTTCATCTTGATATGTGGCAGACATAGCTCAAATTGACAATACTGAAGCGTTAAAATAAAATATCCATTCAAATATTATATTTTTAGAAAAATTGCATTATATAATGTAAATAGAATGTAATAACTTGAGAATTCTGTATACGAATTAAAATTAATACAACATCTTTACTATGAGTAGTATATCTTGATAACTAGTTAGATATAGAATTGATTCTTTGTTTCACAGTTGTTCAAACGTCTAAAATATCATCTGCAATGTATGGTTTCCTTCTATAGTGAATTCCTTGTAGAGAATTGAAGGGTGACAACCAAAACCAGGAAACTCTACCTCCAAACACTTCTCGCATGCTCTCCATGAATGTTGTTTCTCTTTCCACATCTTCGTGTTTAAGTCTCTCAATTCCCGTCTCGTCATAAGCTATCGCGTATATTTGTGAGCAGAACATTATGAATGTGAAAAGTACGAACAAAAGCCCCTCCAATACGGCTAGTATAATGATCACTAGATGAGGAGCACCGGTAATGAGACCATTACAATCGCTAAAGTTGGTAGAAGCACATTCATAGAAGTGAATCGAGCACATTAACAGACCGGTAGCAGATACCATCATTATATAAAAACAGAATAACACAAAGAACTTTTGGTTGTATGCACCTACACAGTTATTAATCCACGGACAGTGATGATCCATTCTTTGAACACAGCGATTGCATGTACTGCAGTGATGTGCACGGAAAGGCTTAGAACCTCTACACTTCTTGCAGTAAGAAACTGCTTCTCCTTGTTCTTTCCTCTCAGAGATGCTCTCCTCTGAATCTGTGTCGCGTGGCATCGAGCCGGGATCTGTACACATAGCTTTCATATGTGACACAACAGCAAGGATGGATTCACCAGTGAATAAAATCCATAGAATTGATATAAGTATTGTAGGGCGTGGCAGGAGGATAACAAAAATAGAAACAAATTGACCATAAGCTACGAGGAAGTATGTTAGGAACATACAAATTATACCACAGGGATCACATATGAACCAGTACTTCCCATTCTCTGAAGGGTACAGTCGTAGAAAGTGAATAAAGAGTATCTTGAAGAATCTACACTTTAGACCCATCAGCTCAGCTAATCATATAAACAAACAATATTTTAGAATATCGGTTAGATTATAAAGTAAGTAAAGATATAAATAATAATTTAAGAATTCATAAGTACAACTTCCTCAATTGAATTCAAAGCTTCTCTATTAGCTACCACCATCTGATTAGCTAGTTTAGCGCCTAAAGTTAGATACAGTTTGATACCACGTACCCAGTTAGAATAGCTCTCCTTGTCAGCAGCAATAAGATTGAGGAGATTGTGAGTACAGAGTACACAGAAACAGAACTGATGTCTGAGGGAAGAGTCGAAATCCTTTCTACCCAGAATAACCAGGCTAGCAGATGGTCTAACATCAATAATAGTTGTCGTCCTTATGTCGCTATTAGCCGGGTTATGTAGCTTAGACCAGCAGAGCTGACCTGACTCTAGGTTTATCCAGAAATAACGACGGTGCTTGGGGCCCTTCCCTCTGTTAGTGTATTTGTATAGGTAACAACCTGTACCAATATATCTCAATAGTAACAAGTCACTTATGCTAAATGCGTGTTTATCTGTATCTATAACATCTTGGTTAATTAATCGATCTGCTAGAGATGAAGTAGAGAGTGAAGAGTCAAATATTTTACTACTTGTGAGTGACAAGCTCTCTCTCAACAGCTGTACACATTCCTATATAATCTTAGCTTTACACTAGTGTGTTAAAACACATTTCAATGTACATACCTTAAAGTCCTTAGCCAATGCATAATCTAATGCAGTAATTCCTTCATCATCTCTAGCTGAAATAGAGGCTCCAGCCTTAATTAGAGCAGTCATTACAGAAGGATTGTTACAAGCAGATGCCCAGTGTATAGGAGTACGCATCTTCTTGTCTATATCGTGTACAGCACTAGCTCTAGTAGATAGTACAAGAGATAGTAGTTCTGGAGTATAACTCTCTGCTATGTAATGAGTAACAGTCTTGCCATTATAATCACTATAGCTAAATACACCCAGTAATAAATAACGTAATATTATGAAGCTATCACTATAAACAACATACCGACTTGATTCAATAGATAATAATTGCTTAAGAGAATTAACTCTCCTATCAGTGTATGTACCTCCATTAACACACCAATGTATTGCTGTCATACCATCATTATCTTGTATAGCCTGCGAGGCTCCATAGCTCAACAGCTGTTTCAAGTGATCCGGTTGCGAGAGGTAAGCTGTCCACATGAGAGGTGTCATTCCTTGTAGATCAGTGACGTCAATGACAGATATGTCATGATCTAATAGCAAGCTAATACAATTCGTAGTTGGAGCATGGGCTGCCCAATGTATAGGAATACGTCCTTTCGAGTCTGCAATCGCGGTTTTTGTCACTCCATGTTTCAGCAAGAGAGATAGGATGATGTAATTACCAGAGAAAGCAACTTGATGTAGAACAGTGCTACCGTCTGATAGCTGTAGATTAGCATCAGCACCTATAGCACATAACAAATAGCTATAGGTATGCAGTAATGACTTATATTATTAGTATACCTGCTTCTAATAGGAGATTGATACAATCTGTATGTGACCCATGTACTGCTTGAATGAGTGCTGTCATTCCATTTGCATCAGTCGTATCCACATATGTGGAAGCGAGAAGTTTCGCAAGACGGTCAGTATGGCCTTGAGCTGCAGCAGAATGCAGACTATCAGGTTCATTATTATTATTATTATTATTATTATTATTATTATTATTATTATTATTATTATTATTATTATTATTATTATTATTATTATTATTATTATTATTA